>OZ024918.1:16595969-16745969 GCA_964017125.1 Flabesymbios commensalis | reverse complement strand
TAAAATTGTCTGGAAGAGCCGGGTTCAATAACAGCCCAGAAAATACTCGACAATGAACCGATTATGGCTGAATGCTGGGCCAACGTCGCAGACAGTGGCCCCGAATTATGTCATCATCGGTTCAGCATAGACTGTTTGCTGGGAATGCTAACTTAATATGGGCTACAATCAGAAGGGAGCACCTCCAAAAACGAGTGGTTGTAAAAAATCAAAGGAAATCAGTGGATTTTCTAGAACAGCTACCTGTAGATACCCGGATCAAAGATCCCATGGATTGAAATGGCTGCGGAATCTCTGACTGCATGGATCCACCTCCGAGTCAGCGAATGTTGCCCCAGAATTGAACCAACGGTCGGTCAATGTGTCGCTTTTTCCGGGCATAGGTGCACGACAGACTTCAAAGCAGGCGGCGCGAGCTGATGGAGAAAGCTAATCAGAAAGCCAGGTAGAATTATCCGGTGGATGACACAGACGTGCGGAATGTCAGCAGCGATTTGGG
The DNA here is from genome assembly GCA_964017125.1 of Flabesymbios commensalis. Lineage (NCBI taxonomy): Eukaryota > Metazoa > Annelida > Polychaeta > Terebellida > Flabelligeridae > Flabesymbios > Flabesymbios commensalis. The sequence goes on along the minus strand of OZ024918.1, from coordinate 16,745,470 downwards.
ATGACGAGGGGATGGGAGGGTATGGTTTATGGGCATTGTTGATGAGGAGAGAAGGAGACAAGTCCAGAAGGCCTGTGGCGGTTAACACAAACTGACGCCGCTGATGAGACTAGCACGCCGGGCAGACAGTCATCAAGGATGCGGACAGTCAGAGATGCTCCGCGCGTCACAAGGCGTTGACCCGATGTTGGGTTAATGCTGGGCCAGCGTCGGAAACGCTGGCCCAGCATTAACCCAACATTGGGTCAACGCCTTGTGCTTGCTGGGGTGTGGGACGGAATAGATGGGAGAATGATGACTTGAAAAATGCAACCAGGCAGGCAGCCACGCACAATTTCAAATCATTGCTGAAAATATTTCTGAAGTGATTTTAATTCGGGGCCTTTAGTTCTCCCTTGTCATGCATGTTTGCGTGCTGTCAATTTCATCTTTCAATCAAGAATCAATTAGCATGCTATGACCATTAATTGCTCACAAACAAAGATGGAATTTCAATGTGATATTTACGTCCTTTACATTTCATTTGCATGTTAATTTATCAATTTGAATACAAAAGCAATTGATTGATAAAATCTAAAATAAACAGCTAAATATGTGATCTAAAGGTTGCATAACAGAAGCTTCAGCATAAGATTCGAAACCTCGCCATGAAGGTATTGAGCCAATCATAATATGTTTGTAGACTACATGCTCTTTATGATGTGACTTTTATAGTGCTCAAAATTAAAAAAAAAATTGATAATCTAATTTTATATTTTAATAATAATTCAACAACAAAATTTATCTAATAAATAGGCCCTTGCATATCAAGAACTATCGGGCAGCGGATATATAATAAACACGATTCAAAAGTCAATATGTTTGTTTGAGATTTGAGAAGATATTTGAGATGTTTGAGATTTGAGAAGAAGCAGGTACAGAGACAGGTCCTCAGAGTGTTATTACCTGACTCCAGTTACAGCGAAGCCAGACATATCTCAGGACTGTCTGAGAGACGCACAAAACTATGTCTGAACTTTGCCAGTGGACTTGCCGAAAGCACTGATTTTAGCAACTGGTTACCACCCCGTAGGGGCAAGTGCCATCACCACAACCTCCGTAATAAGAACAAATTATCCACTATGCCTACCGAGTCTGGTCGTTTCAGCTCCAGCCCAGTTATGTTCTTTATTAAATTATTGAATAATGTTTGATATATTCTACCTAGTCATTGTGCCTGCAGATCATGTGTTTCCGGAAAATGCCTTTTAACTTACTTAACTTATCTAACTTATTTAACTTATTTAACTTATTCAATTTTAATATCGCATCATGTATATATTGTATTTAATTTTTTATGTACAATGACAATTATTCAGCCTTTAGACTGCCATGTCTTTTGAGTTGAATACACACCAATTATTATTATTATTATTATTATTATGTTTTTAAAAAATGGTAAACGTGCATTGACTCATTTCATACTAATTTAAATAATAGTAATCAGTGGTAATTAAGTCAAAACTCTGACCTCTAAAGTTTGAACAGATATTTATGTTAAAGCTATGCGCCAAAAAATAAAGGTTTCATTTTTTTGATGTTCTGTCTTCGTACAGGAAATCACAACTCCAAGTAACTGAATATTGCTGGGATTCGTGAAATTACAGCGCGGTGATCGACTTTGGGCGTCAGAATCTGACATCTGTAGACGTCAGATTCTGAAGTCTAAAGTCGATCCCCGCACTGTAAGAATTAAAATACCTGTAAAGCCGTAAGCTCATAACATAGGTATTAAAATGAAGCAGAAAGAGCTAACTAAGACATTTATGATGATTTCAAATTAAAAAATCCTTTGGTCTCTATGATTTGTATAAAATATTTCAGCGCTTAAAATGTTAAATCGGGACTGTCACAGATTTATGCCATACATATTTCACTGTTGAAAACTGGGTACACAAATGCTAATTAAAACACAGACATATTATTGCAATTAAAAACACATAAAGACTGCTACAGATAAAACACAGAAAGAATACTTATACTAAATAACAAAAATAACAAAAAACACTTTAACAGACTACCGGTAAACCAGTGCTCCATGATGTGAGTTTACATTAGGCTGTAAATTAGAACCCAGTGCGGGTTTTTGTAGCACTTTACATTCTGAATCAATTTGCCACGGAGCCGCATGTTTTCAAAATATTTATGGTTGCATACAAATCCACAACAATTTTCTCACTCACGCTTAAATATTGAAGCCGTATTGCCAATACTAAGCAATTGCTTCTTTATATAACTTTATATAAAATTATGTACACACGCAAGCTGCAAATAAGCATGGAAGATGTGAAACAAAAATTCAAGACAAAATACTGCTGTCATTGTTGGACAACCGTCTACCAGGGTTGTCCAACATGACAATACCATTGCTCAGCGGTACCTTTTTTCTACGATCCCAAAATGTATCCCGGCAAACACGAGACATTGAGCCATTGCTGGTTAAATGTTGGTCCACCGTCTACGACGCTGGCCCAACATTGAACCAACAATGGCTCAATGTCTCGTGTTTGCTGGGTATGTACATTTTTTTATTTTCAAATAGCTATGTAAACAATTCAAATCTTATTAAATGTGTGTTTGTAAAATAACATAATGGTTTTATGTATATACTGAAAGTAAACATAAGGTTTTATTCACTTGACGCTGTCCCAGGACATATAAGACGTTGAATCAATGTTGTCTTAACGTAGACGCTGGACCAAATTTAAAATTCAAATTAATTTATTCATGCTCCAATCAATTACAATTCTTACATTTGTTGTTCATAGTGGTTTTTTAATAATGGATGCAAGTGAGACCCACAAAAAACTTTGTTAGAATACGCTTCCATGCGAGCAAAGACCAACGTTAAACCAACATTCATTCAACATATTGTGTCTGCTGGGGTGGCACTACCCAGCAAACACAAAACAATATAACATTTGTATAACGTTGGACCAGCGTCGAAAACATTTGTATAACATTTGAACAACGCCGGCCCAACGTCTTCGACGTTGGTCCAGCGTTATACAAATGTTATACAACTGTTTTGTGTTTGCTGGGTATCGAGATACTTCAAGTGGGTAAAATAAGCTGCTAATGTTAGCCCTATAGGTTTAAGGATCTATCGCCCCTGACCGGCCGGTCCAGCTTCTTAGCTTCCTGTGTTTGTTCCGTTGTCCTCGTTAGAAGAGAATAGTTGCGGATATGGGAGAGAAGCGACCCCTCTCCCTGTGGGTGGGGGACACTGGTGTTATGGGGGGATTTAAAGCCTTCAGGAAGGTTTGGAAGGAAAGACTGGGCGATAATGTCAGTAAATGACATCCTGCGGCACCGGCTAACCCCTCCAGCACCGTGTGACCTCCACCTTTAAGTCGCCCTGTCCCCTATGTCACAGCCATGTTCAAGTCGTCTTCAGTGAAACTGGTTTTTCAGTAATACACACTTCCTCTGAGCCAAATATATCTGTGAAGAAACATATAATATATGGAACAATGGTGTTGGCTTTTATTATTTATCACTATGTAATCATACATTGTGATTCACGATTTCTGCTCCTGGGTAATTTAAGGTTATTTTCTTAATTTTAGAGGGAATTCTTGCGAATACCTTCTATTTCGTAAGGTTCAGATTTTTTTTGCAATACACTATTGATTAGACTTTGAATTGAAAATTTGCATCAGTCACGTGGTGATCACAACGAAAAATTCATCTAGATGTGAAATAATGATCAGCGTACTAAGTAGACTACATAGGTCTGATATGTTGTGCAGTTGAATTATCTCATAATTATAGAACCATTTTAAAATGAGAAATACGACTGTGTTTTAACTATTTGTTTTAATTTTACTGTTTTTGGGACCATTATTATCGGGAAGTTCTGCCCTAGCAATAAGGGGTTAGTGAACACCAAAAAAAAACACATTTGTATCGCATGTATACAACGTCGGCCTAACGTCTTCGACGTTGGTCCAACAAATGTCATACAAATGACTTCCCAGCAAACACGAGACGTTGATCCAATTTTAAACTAATGTTGGGCCCAACATTAGTTCAAAATTGGATCAACGTCTCGTGTTAACTGGGTTGTGTCTACTGGGACTGCTTGACTAATTGACCTCATCGGCGTTTGACCGAGTACACTTTTTATTTCCAATCATCATGAAACTAGCGTAATTCTCATTCGGTTTGGAAAAGAAAACTACCAGGCGTTTTATTTCCAAAATAGTGCGTTTCATATGAAATAAATGCTACTGAAACGATTCAGGATGTTTTCAATTCCAGTAAAAAAAAATGCCTGAGCCCGACATAATTATATGTATAGAAAATATTATATCTCGCAGCTTGAAACGTCCCAGATTATATTATTTGTTTGTATATCATATAGGCCTACTGTTTAAATTAAGTTATACTTGTTCAATAATGAATTATATCTCACAATCTAGCATAATTCAAATCTGGGAAATGCATCTGCAATATAGTTATTAATAACATACATGTTTAGGTAACGTTACACATATCTTTTGTCTTTTTTTTAAATAATGCATCTCCATCAATGTCAAATTTATTTTTTGTTTTGATATAGCCCGCCCCTCTTAATAATAGAGATTGTCCTCATTGGCATAAAGTAAATTGTTCTACAAACCAAAAGACAGTAACTTAAAGTAAGCAACTATTGCATTTTGACTTTGCAGAGCAGTATATGGGCAAGGAATAACGTGCCAGCTTATAATACTTTTTAGGCCTACGTATATTCAAGTAGGGTAGGCCTATGTCTATGAAGCACATAAAATATAGTCAAAGTCAACATTATTGAACTTGAGGTATAAGCTCTTTATCTTTACTTGAACACCACTAGATTGGTGTGCTTAAAGATGCAATCGCAATTTTTTAATGAGCGTTGATAACGTATTTGACTGACTTGTACGAACAGCGAGCGTCTGGAAATATTTCTGCATGTGTACTACAGTGAAATACAAGAAAAAAACTCTTTAACAAATATTCCAATGATTTAGTACTTTTTTTTAACTAAGGCTAATGTTTTTAATAGCATGCCAGAACAATCTTAATTTTATTTAACATAAAATTACATAAACATACCATTATAAATACAAAACATTATATAGAAATATCACAAACCTTCGATGGGGAGAAGAAGATATCTCGAATGTGGAAAATAGATTTTCCTTGGGTTCACAGAGGGTCAACAAAATCCTGTCAGGCTGGAAACAACCCCCCATAAAACTGAGCTAAACACCAGGCCTAACCATCTATGACGCGACGCGACTAAGATGCAAGACGGTTATAAAATGGGCGTCCGCGGCGGTGAGCAAATCCCCGGTCAAAAAGCCAGCCTAACAAATGGGGTGCTGAATCTATTTGCCGCTGCGGGGATCCCCCCTGGACCAATATATAAGCTTGGTCATTAACCGGGCCTGACAGTCTAATATTGACTGTGGCACTGACAGTGAGAAAGATGTGTCATTTTGGGCAGATGATCTCCCGGTAACTCGGCCCGTCCCTTAACCCCTTCCAATCGACAATTCTTATTTATCGCCCGCGGCCAGGATCTCAGAGGCCGGGTCCGGCAGTCCATTACCCGGTGTCCCGTCGCGGGTCCCGGCCCCAGGATCGTGAAATACGGGCCTGTATGGACGTATTTGCCGGCCAGAGCCATGACGACCGGTGCTCAAACTTGTCATGCATTTATTACACCCAGCTCCGGTCGTGTCCTCCGCCGTCTGCGCCCCGAAGCTGCACTACATCCAATCCTTTGTTTTTCTTTTTAAATCTCTATTTATTTTTAGAAAATATATAAAGATTTGATAATCCTACTGCATCAAACGTGATCAGTCACACTGAAACATATGTGAGATAAAAATTGTGTTTTTAGTAGATTTGACAACCTTCCTGTTTCTTAAACTGAAAGATTGAAAACGCTTGATTTAATAAGATTTTAAACTTTTTATTTCCAGTTATTGAGACTAATCATTAAAATAATTACATCTATATGACGCCATAAATTATTGCAACAACGCCGTGTAGATGTGCCTGTCTGCATGGCCGCAAACAATGTGCGTGCAGGACATTTTGTCTAGTCTTCTTGGAGGTTTTGAGCGCCACAGCGCTCAAAACCTCCAAGAAGATGAAGACCCCCGGAGTCACTAAAATACCAGGCTGGCCCCTGCCACCCAACTCCAATTATGGCGCACGTTATTCTAGGAAATCTATAGCGACCAAGACATCTCGGATCTCACAAGGACCTGTCTCACTGACACGAGATTTATGGTCGCTGGATAAATTGTGTGGTTTTTCAATTGCTGCTCTTCTGAGTGACTTGTCAGTCATTCCCAGCAAACACAAGGCTTTGGAGCAATGCTGGTTCTATGTTGGTCTGCCGTCTACGACGCTGGTCCAACATTGAACCAGCATTGGGTTAACATATCGTGTTTGCTGGGTTGCAACACATCCAGAAAGCCTGGTCAAGGGAAGATCTGACCGCTGTTGGACTGTTATGTCTCAATGACGAGCACGATAATACACCAATGGTTAGATGCGGGATAACCAAAACCCAGTGAGAGATATTATTGGTCAAGCCTAATTGCCCTGCTAGACTCCTATATATATACGGCTCCAAGCATGTTTTATATCAATAAAAATGTCACTAAAATTGACAAAACAGTTTTTGGTAGATGCTTAGTTAATCTAATAATTCAATATTGGAGATGTCTATTTGTTCCTTAAATGTAAATATTTTTCATATTTTAAAGCTGTAATTACAGATTTGAATAAATGAAAAAAAGAAGCAAATAATTCAGTGGGACAAGAGTTAATGAAACAACGTATCAAAAGAAAAATGACTTATCATGAAAATATTATGTGAAAATCAATAGCCTTGACCTGCAATGTTTTCACCTAGCAATCTAGTACAATGAAGTATGGAGAGGGGGACTTACATTGTTTCACGGAGTAAACATTCAAAAGGGTTTCCGGCGATGTCATTGCGTTTCACAGAATAAAATTTTGCTTAACCAAGAAAATAAATTGTCTGATAAAACACATGGCATATTGTTATACAATTATTGCAAAATCTATTTTTCTCCTTAATCGGAGCAGCTACGCTAGGCCTTTCAACCCATATGCACATGCCTAGTCATAACTACCAAAGGCCCTAGTAGCCCTAGAACTATGTATAGGCTATATACTGTAGATCTGGTAATTTTCGCGTGTTTAAATTCTCGCGAATTTCTGATTTTGGGACGAAGTTTAGAATTCGGGATTTTTCATTTTTCTTTATTGGCGCTATAATAATAATAATTTTAGCCAGATTCTTAAATTGGCGAATTTGTCCTCCTCGCGAAATTCGCAAAAATTAAAACCTCGCGAATATTGCCCGCAGTAGGCCTACAATCATACTGATGATAGGCACGAATTAAAAAAAAATGCTGTAACCTAATCTATATGGAAGACTAATAAATCTAACAACCTGTTTATATGCTGGTCACCCTCACTCCCAACATTGTTGGTTTAATGTTGGGCAAGCGTCGCCCACGGTGAGCCAATGTTAAGTCAACCTTGTTTCATTGTGTCGTGTTAGCTGAGCTGTCACAGATCAGACGGGGGTGCACGCCTAGATGCAGCCTCCTTCTCAGGGCTAGACAAGCACAGCTAGGCTGGCCCTGCTACAGGTATTTGAGAATCCCCTCTGTAATGCCGCGTCCTGATGGGGCCTAAAAAACTGGTGTCTGGTGATCCCGGGCTTGATCCTTTCCAACTGTGTCAAATGCGACATTACGTTGGCCAATCACCGATCAAGTGAACAAGTGAACAAGTGAATTTTTTCTGATGGTCTCATTTAAGAGTCATGCAGATGCTAGGTAAATACAATACAATACAATAATTATAACATAACATAACATAATATAATATAATTTTAATAGAACAGGAATGTTACACACACATAATAAATTTGATAAATCTACACAGGTTAAGCATACTAGGCATGTCTTGCTTACACATAAGCTCTTCAAACTTTAATGTTGAAGGAAAATTATAGTATTTACTTTTAATATATTTCCTTCTCTCTTTTACAAAATAATTACATCTAAATAGGTAATGAAATTCGTCGCCAATTTCACTCAAGTCACATTTTTTACATAATCGCTGTTCTCGTGGAAGACCAAGATGACAATCTTTTTCAATAGGCAGTTTGTGATTACGGCAGCGAAATTTAGCTAATAATTTCCTGCTTGGAAATGGTAAATTGATAAGATAATTCTCTAACTTAAATTCGATCAACTTGCCCAATCATCGTTCATCCTTTCACGTGGCACTCATGTAGCAATAGTTTGACAGCCACGTGGCTTGCCAGTGTATTGTTCAAATCTTGTTTACAAATTAAAGGACATACTTTTTAAACATGTGGTGATTGGCCAGCCGGAAAATTGAGTCAAGCTCATGAATATCTCCAACAGAACACATTCTACAGTGCAATCAATCAGAGCCACTAGCGAACGCTAGTGGAAGAATGGTGGATCTGATGAATGAGAATAGCTCAAACGTAGACTATGTCTACAGCCTGCACAGTGATAACCCAGCAAGCACGAGACGTTCACTCAATGTGGGTGCAATGTCGGGCCAACATTGTAACAGCAGTTGGTGAACGTGTCGTGTTTACTAGAGATTTAACGGACTGAAATATTAACTGGTTGTAGTGAAGCTCTACTAAGACATTGAAAACTAGAAATGGAGTTTTCGAATTCCGACCCCCCCCCCCCCCCCCGGCTTTAGGCTGTATGAGTGCTATAGACAAAATAGATTATTTTGTAAACATAACTGTATTGGTCTTCCTCGTGGGCCAGAATCCTAAATGTTCAGGATATAATCAAGTAAAGAACCAAGGAAACAAGATAAAATATATATCTTCACCCTTTAATCAATCCACCACCATCGTCGCAGGTGCTGGTCAACGTCCATTCGATACTTGCCAGTGAATCGTGCTGCGCGTGTCTTTACGATTCACACGATGTAGGCCTACTCACCCAGTGTCAGTGTCGCAGCCAATTGCTGGTTCAATGCGTCGCCAGAAAAACCACCATCAAGACAACACGATAAATTGGCCCAATGTTGATGTAATACTGGGCCATCGTCTGTGACGCTGGGCCAACATTATTTCAATCTCATCCCTTTAAGCCCTAATCACGAATATAATCGTGAATATATTTTTTCTTAACACTTTTTAAACACGTAACTACTTGACCTAGCGACACCAAACGTTATATTTGACATGTTCATAAGGATTGTTCCTCCAAAATGTCAACCGTTTCCCACACACGGCACCCCTTTTCCCGCAAATTAGAACACATACATTGCTGCATTAAACTTAATAGGCTTCTGGCCTTCGGTCGGGCCTAACTAGCTTTGAATAAATCAGATCAGAAATCACTACGTTATGAATCTTTTCACATCAAAAGTGAGTGGAATCAACATGGGCTATGTACGCACCTCATTGGATGAATCGCTTAGAAAAGTCATAGTATATTGCCTGGATATTCTGGGATTATTGGGGTCAAATGGCAAGCCGATTGGATAAAAACTCACAGGGAAATAGCTTTCCGATTTTTTTGGCTGAAAGTGACAGATACAAAAACAATAGTTGGGACGAATGATCGTCTAAACTAATTATCCAAATAAACAAATCCAGCCATGATAGCGTGCACACTGATACCTCAAACTATTCGTTGTCATGATACGAAGACCGCATTATGTGACACTCAATAGTCTTGACCTGTAATGTTTTCACCTATAAAGAAATATTTTTTAAAATATAGTAATTCAATACAATAAAGTATAGGGGAGTAGACGTATATAACATTTTTTTCACCGAGTTGCAATTCAAAAGGGTTTCCAGTGACGTCACTGCGTTTCACCAAGGAATATAGAAAGTCTTTCTATATTCCTTGGTTTCACACACAAAAAAGTATTTCAATGGTTTGGAAATGTCAGATGAGGGAATACAGTAAGTCAGTAAACACTAATAATAATCCGTTGCTCATCTTGTTTGGTGTAAAAATGAGGTAATCTTGAAATTATAAAAACAATGTTTTGGTATTGGCTTGTAATTCACAGATAATTCGTGGGAATTCTGGGAATGTATCTAAATTCATTGAAACGGAAATTATGGATAACTCCCACGCACACATAAAAAAAGCCGGAGATGACATGACCGAGGCGTTATTTATCAAATTAACGGTCATGTCAAATTGGTTGATCCACACTAGATGCCACCTAGTGTTTGTGAGGTGAACTAGCGGGCGATAATGAGTGCACGGGTCGTGTTAAGGTGGAGCTCAGCAGTCACGAGGCATTAAGCTAATAATGGTTTAACGTTGGGCCACCGTCGCGTGGTTCAGTGTCTCGTGTTTGATAGGCAGGACGCTCTGGTATTGGAAGAAACAATGGCCCAGAGTTGAGCCAACGCTGGACAAAAAGTCCTTTGTTTAATAACTGTTATTAACTGTTTGTTATCATGCATGCTGACAATTCGTGACATTTTATTCTAAAATATGATCCAATTAATTCAAAGCAATATGACTGTAGGGTAGTCCCAAGCCTCAAGACGGAAGCATTTTCTTCGACGTAAAACCAATTCATTCCCAACTAAATTTCAAGCAAAATTTGATTGAAATGCTACATTTATGCGAGTACATACTGACTGCGACGCATAGGCCTAGGCATATAGCCTTCCCTCATTTCACATTATAATAGTCCTGACAACATAACTAATTTAAAAGCACAAGCATGCACACCAGTAATTAATCAAATCATCGTTTCGAAATTGCATTAAATGGTATTCACACAATCAAGCTGTGTATAACAATAATATATTGGCAAACACTTAGTATGTTAAAGTGATGAGACAGAAACAGCCACGAGTGAATATGATGCAAAAAGGCGATATTCTGTAGAATAAAGATTTATATTATCTGGTCTAGCGGATTAATTAATTTACCTGTTTTTACTCAAACGGAGGCGGGAAAACGGTATTGTAGTTAACGCGGTATGTCTGTCACGCCAGAGCTCGCGAGCTAGTCCCCTCTGCTGGAGCCATAATCTAAATTTCATAGGTACATAAGAAGCAGGCGACAGACTTGGCTACGTTCTGGCGGAGGCAATATAGGCCTAAGTCAATTAAGCAGGTACGCTGTAAATTTTAAAGGTGATCTATCACCCCTTATATAGTATGAATAAATTTGTGACAAATAAATCAAAGTTGCCACAAGATGGGGCACAAGTGTTTCCTTTTAGGGGTGATTGGCTATCATGTAGCCAATCAACCCCATATATGGGGTGATAGCCAATCACCCCATATAAGGACATAATTATTCACACCATATAAGGGGTGATAGATCACCTTTAACATCTCTGTGAACGCAACCGTTGTCCTATGGATACCATAAAGATTAAGATATGGGGTAAAGATCACGTTAGTGAAACGGTCAGAAATCGTGGTGATCTTAATAGGCATATTTACACTAAATTCAATAACCAGAGTGAATTAATTTTGCAGATTCCTCAGTCAATAATTCTGAGCCAATGTCCATGACATTTTGCACACGCTATTGTCTAGTCATGCGGTAACTACTCTGACAATACTAGAAGGGTTAGAAGTTATTTCAGAAGTTAGACCATTTGACATGTAATGCAATAATTATTCTGAGACGAAGTTAAGAGGTTTATATAATGCGACGTTTATTTTTATTTACCACACGCTAAATAGATTAGCTTTTAAACTATACAATACTTGTCAATGAAATTTTCAGGGTAGTCGCTGCATTAGTAGCAAATAATGCCCAATTTTCATGACAATTGCTTGAGAATCGGCTGAGAAATCAACGAAAATCGTTCACCACGGTTAATGTGAATCCGACTATAGTATCAGGATATTTTTGCCTAGAGATCAGAGAGTGTTACTGAAATGGGCCACTGGCTGAAATGTAGATTTTAAACAAAGACAAAGTTTTTTCTCTGCCCAATCAGATTCAGTACATTGGGGAGCCTCTGTAAACGAGAGGTAGCTTGCTTGACCTCAGACCGCCAGAATCCTGCGTCTGAGGGCAGTTTAGTCGGTTTCATCTCACTATCCTGAAGACATGTCTTGGCCAATCAGTGGCGGATCCAGAATGTGCAAGAGGAGGGGGCGTGAGCAACATTTTGGCTAAAAAAGGGGTGTTAGCTTCACTTTGTTCCCAAAAAATGCATGAAAATGCAATATTTTCACCAATAAGGGGGGGGGGGCGTACGCCGGATACGCCCTATGCTGGATCCGCCACTGCCAATTTAGCCTTTATGTGCGTAAAAGTAGCCTAAAACCCGATTAATTAATTCATCAGAATCGCTTACATGTAAAGGTATATTTTTATTATCCATCATGAAAAAACATACAATGCTATTAAGATATATCTATGTAAAGTTTATGTAAATTGCTGTAAAATATATGAATTACGATAACAGCACATGTGTAAGTGCAAATGCCTCCTCCCCAGGTGGTGTATATTTTAGGCAATCTAGAAATTCCTTTTATAGTCATCCCTGCGACCTTAGATAAAACAATGGATGATTCGATTCTGGGACAACCTGGACAGACGCTGGCCCAGCATTGAACCAACACGTTGTACTTTACACTGAATGACTTATGTCCCACCGAGGCGATCTGAGAGCGTCACGCAATGCCATCCTGCAGTGAAAAGGCAAACAGCGGTAACTGCTTGCTCGAAGAGCAAGCAGTTACCGCTGTTTGCATTTGCACTGCACCATACCTGGGAAGTAAGCTGCCTAAAACCCTATTCAATTGCATTGAAAGCTGAACATAGCCCGGTTTTAGTTTTGTTCGTCTGATACCAGACGAATCGAACTGCCACCATCGATGACTAATAGGCTAGCAACACGAGATGCTGCCAGCCATCGGTGGATGTGTTTGCCACAATTACGTCACCACTACACCTCGGTCCCCTGGAAGAAAGTCTGCTGTTTTGTATGTTTTTTCTGCTCTCTGGAAAACAATGGTTTGTCCATGTTTTGCGTGTAAATTACTGGAGGGGATTCATATTCTAAAGAATATACATGGTATTCAACATCCTTATGCAGATACGGATGGCCTCAACTATAAAGTAACAGAAAAATTCTTATTAGTTTTTGTATATGCATGGAAATTAACTAAGAAAATAATGAATTTTTCTGATTGTGGCACATATACACTTTCCACAAGCAAACATATTCAATTTGATATAAGATATTCATATTTAAAATAAACTTATCTTATCTTATATTGACGTCATTTTCGGTTCCTTTGGAGATATATCACTACTAAACCTCGGTCCCCTGAGAGAAGGTCTGTTTTTCCCCTTACAATATGTATGTAACTCGATTTCGCTGTATATCGTTAATAATCTGTTGTTCTGTATAGACTTGTTATTATAGAAATTTAAATGCATATATATTGACAAAATTAAGCTCACAGTGCTTTGCTTACACAGCAGTTAGTGTAGATACAGAAAATTATGCCGAACTATTTTATTTTTATGAATTCATAACAAATCCAGCTTTAAATTATTTATTAAATGATTTATTTGTTTACGTGTAATAATAATGTTTTATACCTAACGATATGACGAAACCCTTTATCTGCTATAGTGACGAAAATAAATACATCATCTGACATATTTTTATTCAAAACAAAATATGATGAAATAGAAAATATTGCTTACTACTAAACAATTATTTTAATAATATTACTCGGGTATTTTACAATTTTGAGTATATTTTATTATCTGCTGTGGCAATCCAAAGCTCAAGATTAAATTCCAATATATATTTTTGTGTAGTTCAAGGGTTAAAATGTGGACTAAAGTCATCATAATATATATTTATATCTAGTTATTTTCCAAAGAATGTTCTCTCAGTTTTGATTGTATTTTAAAATCTGGGAAACCCTTTCAATCCTGAATTTACCATGGTCATCTTCATCAACTACAAGCCGCGAATTGCTGTCGCAATTCTCGACTTGCCGTGGATGAAGATGACTTGATGTGGTTTAAAAATTACAGAAAATTGCCATGTATTGGTAAACCAGTTTCATGCAGATTTTCGTTCTGAACCCCTTAGTTGTAGGAAAATTAAGTTTGTTTTCAGGGATGTAAAATGATGCTTTAATGCATCGTGAGGGTTTAAAGGGTTAAACATGTGCTGTTCAACCCCTAGAACACTGCTGTCTAATATCAGGCCCTTGGTGTTTTTGTTAGCACTTGTGCGACCAGTTGTTAAAAGCAAAATATGTATATTAACAATTCTCAACATACATCTTGAAACACTGATATATGTTGGGAATTAATAAATTCATAAATCCAAATAAATTCGTGTCACTTGAAGTTGTGAAATGAAATGAAATGAATCGGGCTTTAGGCCACCTTTGTGCACATATAGGCTAAACTGGGCCAGGAGAACCTCCTGAGGATGGTGAGATGATTGAGATGATACTGTCCTCCAGACACAGGATTCGAAATTCGAGCCCTGGCGGTCTGAGGCCGAGCACGCTACCTCTCGGTCACGGAGGCTCCCCGCAATACTGACTTTCACACGTGGATGGGGAAGAAACATTTTTGTTTCTTTCAAACCGCCGAGTCCGGGAACCGAACCCCGAACTCTGGCGTGAAAGGCAGCGGTGCTAACCACTACCCTAGGGCCCCCGCCCTTGAAGTTGTGAGTCGTGGCAGCAAGGCAAAATCTTAAAATGACTGAAAATTTAAATTTATTAGTTAAGAGGCCAAAGGCTATTTCACATTGACAGAAGTTGTACTGCAACATTGTCATTGAGTAAGCTTGCTGTCCGATTCTTTATGCATATTCTATCCGACAATGGTACTGTGTTTTTTATTTAATTTTAGTTAACAACGTTCTCCCACTAGACCTCCAGCTTCTGCTCTACATCAATTACATTAAATTTGTCTTATTGGTATCTTTGGGAAATATGGAGATTCGTTTAAGCCAGCCAACAATTCACATAAATTTACCATACGCATGTTAGTGAAACATATGCATGGATGAGTTAGTTATTTATTTATTTATTTATTTATTTATTTATTTATTTATTTATTTATTTATTTATTTATTTATTTATTTATTTAGTTAGTTAGTTAGTTAGTTAGTTAGTTAGTTAGTTAGTTAGTTAGTTAGTTAGTTAGTTAGTTAGTTAGTTAGTTAGTTAGTTAGTTAGTTAGTTAGTTAGTTAGTTAGTTAGTTAGTTATTTTAGTTAGTGTTAGTTAGTTAGTTATGGGCTAACTAACCAACGGGGCGGGAACCCGGGTCTTCAGGTTGGATGTAAACCCGTGGCTCCCTAGCACTGTCCAGAAAGTACCACTGAGGGTTATACTCATTCGTGAAGCATCCTGCCACCCACATCATAATCCTTAAGGCCGAATGCGACTAATCGTACCTACTGAGTGTACCGAGCACAAACCACTCTGCTGAATCAACCAGGTTAAGCAACCAACATAGGCCTCATCCTAATTTTTGGAGGGTGACCGTCTTGGGTTCGAGCCCTTGACGTGCCCTAGTTAGTTAGTTAGTTAGTTAGTTAGTTAGTTAGTTAGTTAGTTAGTTAGTTAGTTAGTTAGTTAGTTAGTTAGTTATTTGGTTGGTTGTTTGGTTGGTTGGTTGGTTGGTTGGTTGGTTGGTTGGTTAGTTGGTTGGTTGGTTGGTTGGTTGGTTGGTTGGTTGGTTGGTTGGTTCTGTGGTCAGGATGAGAGTAAGGGTTCAACGTTAGGGTCGGGTAAGGGTTCCAGTACCTGGTTCCCCAAAAAACCCCGTATGGATGTGTCAACCGTACTCTCATCATACCCTCAAGGGTCCGACTTTAGTCACCACTTCAAGGGCATTAGTCCCAGAGCTAGGGGGGTTTTATTTGTGTTGAAAGGTCCATACGATCTAAGAGTTCCACCTATAGTGAAATTTTCTCAGGAATCCGAATCTGCGCGTCTTACAAAAATCATCCTGTCCAAAAGTACCGTAAAAACCCTTTAAACACTAGTACCGTCAAAATCGCAAACCGCAATTTGAAATATTGCGTATGAAGTGATTGTTTGCTAAAATTGTGGTAATTTTCTATTTAAATAATTTTTAAATTATTTTTTATCCTCACATATGACACAGGCTTTCACATGGAGGTAAAATATTTTGTGTCTGATCAATGACAAATACACAATATAGCTTTAAGTTGGTATTTTAACACGTAATTTTACTCATTTTTCATACTTTTTCACTAAATAGACAAAATACTTTTCTCTCAGCCGATTTTTGTATAGTATAAATGTTTAGTTTTGATTCAAACATGTTCTAGAACTATTGTTGACTTAAAATTAACCCATTTGGAATAAAAATAATGAGTTATGTGAACATATTACTCGCTTTTTCCGTTAGACGTAAAATTAGGTCGCTTTTCTTCAGCCTCGGGAAAATTGACCATATCTCACATTTTTGCCCACTGAGTAGTCAAATTTTGAGCTATATCAATATGTTTGATATCAATAGAAAGCGACTGGCACATGCCTTCACATGGATGTAAAATATGTTGTGTCTGATTATTGACAAATGCACAAGAAAGCTTTAAGTTGGTATTTCAACCCTTAATTTGACCTTTTTTCATACTTTTTCAGTAAATAGTCAAAATACTTTTTTCTCAGCTTTTGTGTATAATAAATAGTTAGTTTTGATTCAAACATGTTCTAGAACTATTGTTGACTTGAAATAAACCCATTTATAATAAAAATAGTGAGTTATGTGAACATATTATATACTTTTTTGGTTAGACGTAAAATTTGCGCGCTTTTCTTTGGGCTCAGGAAAATCGTATGTATCTCACAGTTTTTTTCCCAATGAGTTGTCAAATTTTGAGCTACATCAATATATTTGACATCAATACAAAGCTACTGGGACAGGCCACGGATGTAAAATATGTTGTGTCTAATCTTTGACAAATGCACAAGAGAGCTTGAAGTTGGTACTTTAACCCAATAATTTTACCTATTTTTCATACTTTTTCAGTACATAGTCAATATACTTTTCTCTCAACTGATTTTTGTGTATAATAAATATTTAGTTTTGATTCAAACATGTTCTAGAATATAAAAAAATAATGAGCTATTCGAACATATTACACACTTTTTGGGTTGGATGTAAAATTTGGGCACTTTTCTTCCAGCCCGGGGAAATTGACAGTGTTTCACATTTTTGTCCAATGAGTACCCGGTACCCAAAATAAAAAAATGTACCAACATCTTTGATATCAGTTAAAGGTAACTATCAAGGGCTTTAACGTGGATACATAATATTTTATTTCTGGTAAATACGAAATATACAACAATTAAGCGCTAACTTTGTATTTTATCCCTCCATTTGAACAATTTCCAGCGTTTTCTTAGTGAATACCAGCCAGCCTTCTCGCTCATGTTAACTTTATATGTTATAAATGTTTGTTATTACTTTTACATTCTCTGGAGCCATTTTTCAAAAGTTATCTTGACAACTGAAGAAGTGATCACAGCCATTTTTAAAGTTATCTCAGCCACTACAAAAGTTATCTTAGCCACTGAAGAAGTGATCATCACAAATTTAAACGTCATCTCAGCCACTACAAATGTGATCTTAGCCACTGAAGAAGTTATCACAGCGACTTTAAAAGCTATCTCAGTCACTACAAAAGTGATCATGGCCACTGAAGAAGTGATTACAACCACTTTACAAGTTACCTCAACCACTACAAAAATTATCTTGGCCACTGAAGAAGTGAACACAGCGACTTTAAAAGTTATCTCAGCCCCTACAAAAGTGATCTTGGTCACTGATGAAATGATCACAGCAACTTAAAAAGTCACTTCGCCAATGCAACAGTTATCTTGGCTAGTGAAGAAGTGATCACAGCCACTTTAGAAGTTATCTCAGCCACTACAAATGTGATCTTGGCCACTAACAAACTGGTGTCAGCCAATTTACAGGTTATCTAAGCCACTACAAAGTCATCTGGGCCACTGAAGAAGTGAGCACAGCCACGTTTAAAAATATCTAAGCGACTACAAAAGTGATCTTGACCTGTGAAGAAGTGGTTACAATAGCTTTGAAAGTTATCTCTGCCACTATAAAAATGATCTTGGCCACTGACGAAGTGCTCACAGCGACTTTAAAAGTGATCTCAGCCACTACAACAGTGATTTTGGCCACTGAAGAAGTGATCTCAGTCACTTTAAAAGTTATCTCAGCCACTACAAAAGTGATCTTTACCACTAACAATCTTATGTCAGCCCGTAAAAGTGACGCCCGTGGACGACTGAAGAAGTGATCACAGCCATTTTTAAAGTTATCTCAGCCACTACAAAAGTTATCTTAGCCACTGAAGAAGTGATCATCACAAATTTAAACGTCATCTCAGCCACTACAAATGTGATCTTGGCCACTGAATAAGTTATCACAGCGACTTTAAAAGTTATCTCAGTCACTACAAAAGTGATCATGGCCACTGAAGAAGTGATTACAACCACTTTAAAAGTTACCCCAACCACTACAAAAATTATCTTGGCCACTGAAGAAGTGTACACAGCGACTTTAAAAGTTATCTCAGCCCCTACAAAAGTGATCTTGGTCACTGATAAAATGATCACAGCAACTTAAAAAGTCACTTCGCCAATGCATCAGTTATCTTGGCGAGTGAAGAAGTGATCACAGCCACTTTAGAAGTTATCTCAGCCACTACAAATGTGATCTTGGCCACTAACAAACTGGTGTCAGCCAATTAACAGGTTATCTAAGCCACTACAAAGTCATCTGGGCCACTGAAGAAGTGATCACAGCCACGTTTAAAATATCTAAGCGACTACAAAAGTGATCTTGACCTGTGAAGAAGTGGTTACAATAACTTTTAAAGTTATCTCTGCCACTATAAAAATGATCTTGGCCACTGACGAAGTGCTCACAGCGACTTTAAAAGTGATCTCAGCCACTACAACTGTGATCTTGGCCACTGAAGAAGTGATCTCAGTCACTTTAAAAGTTATCTCAGCCGATACAAAAGTGATATTGGCCACTAATAATGTTATGTCAGTCCCTAACAAAATGATCTAGGTCACTACAAAAGTGATCTTGACCACTTAAGAAGCCATCACAGCCATTTTAAAAATCATCACATCCGCCATAAAGCTGATCTTGGTCTCACGCAAACTGATCTTGTCCACTAAAGAAGTGATCACAGCAACTTTGTAGTGGTTAAGATAACCTTTTAAGTGGCTGTGATCATTTCTTCAGTGGCCAACATCACTTTGTAGTGGCTTAGATAATTTTGTCAGTGGCTGACAACAGTTTGTTACTGACCAAGATCACCTTTGCAATGGCTGAGATAACGTTTAAAGTGGCAATGATTACTTCTTCAGTGGCCAAGATCACTTTTGTAGTGGCTGTGATAACTTTTAGAGTCGCTGTGATCACTTCTTCAGAGACTAAGATTATTTTTTTGTGGCCAAGATCACTTTTACGGGCTGACATAAGATTGTTAGTGGTCAAGATCACTTTTGTAGTGGCTGAGATAACTTTTACTGTGACTGAGATCACTTCTTCAGTGTCCAAGATCACTTTTGTAGTGGCTGAGATCACTTTTAAAGTCGTTATGAGCACTTCGTCAGTGGCAAAAATCAATTTTATAGTGGCAGAGATAACTTTCAAAGTTATTGTAACCACTTCTTCAGTGGCCAAGATCACTTTTGTAGTCGTTTAGATATTTTTAAAAGTGCCTGTTATCACTTTTTCAGTGGCCAAGATCACTTTGTAGTGGCTTAGATAACTTTTAAATTGGCTGACACCAGTTTGTAAGTGGCCAAGATCACCTTTGTAGTGCCTGAGATAACTTCTAACGTGGCTGTGATCACATCTTCACTCGCCAAGATAACTTTTGCATTGGCGAGGTAACTTTTTAAGTTGCTGTGATCACTTCATCAGTGGCCAAGATCACATTTGTAGTGGATGAAAAAACTGTTAAAGTCGCTGTATTTACTTCTTCAGGGGCCAGGATAGCTTTTGTAGTGGTTGAGGTAACTTTTAAGATGGTTGTTATCACTTCTGCAGTGGCCAATATCACTTTTGTAGTGGCTGAGATAACGTTTAAAGTTGCTATGATCACTTCTTCAGTGGCTAAAATAACTTCTGTAGTGGCTGAGATAACATTAAAAGTGGCTGTGATCACTTCTTCAGTCGTCAAGATAACTTTTGAAAAATGGCTCCAGAGAATGTAAAAGTAATAACAAACATTTATACCATATAAAGTTAACATGAGCGAGAAGTCTTGATGGTATTGACCATGAAAACGTTGGAAATTGTTTAAATGGAGGGATAAAATACAAAGTTAGCGCTTAATTGTTGTTCATTTCGTATTTAACATAAATAAAATATTATGTATCCACGTTAAAGCCCTTGATAGTTACTTTTACCTAATAATAAAGATGTTTGTACATTTTTTTAAATTTTGGTAACCAGTACTCATTGGGCACAAATGTGAAACACTGTCAATTTCCCCGGGGGGGGGGGGGAAGAAAAGTGCCCAAATTTTACATCCAACCCAAAAAAGTGTGTAATATGTTCAAATAGCTCATCATTTTTTATTCCAAATGGGTTTATTTTAAGTCAATAATAATTCTAGAACATATTTGTATCAAAACTAAATATTTATTATACACAAAAACCAGTTGAGAAAAAAGTATTTTGACTATGTACCGAAAAAGTATGAAAAATAGGTAAAATTAAGTGTTAAATTACCAACTTTAAGCTCTCTTGTGCATTTGTCAAAGATTAGACACAACATATTTTACATCCGTGGCCTGTGCCAGTAGCTTTCTATTGATATCAAATATATTGATATAGCTCAAAATTTGACTTCTCATTGGGCAAAACTGTGAGATACATACAAGCGCGCAAATTTTACGTGTAAACAAAAAAGCATGTAATATGTTTACATAACTCACTATTTTTATTCCAAATGGGTTTATTTTAAGTCAACAATAGTTCTAGAACATGTTTGAATCAAAACTAAATATTTATTATACACAAAAATTAGTTGAGAGAAAAGCATTTTGACTATTTCCTGAAAAAGTATGAAAAAAGGTCAAATTAAGGGTTAAAATACCAGCTTAAAGCTTTCTTTTGCATTTGTCAATGATCAGACACAAAATAGTTTATATCCATGTGACGGCCTGTGCCAGTAGCTTTCTATTGATATCAAATATATTGATATAGCTTAAAATTTGACTACTCAGTGGGCAAAAATGTGAGATATGGTCAATTTTCCCGAGCCTGAAGTAAAGCGATCTAATTTTACGTCTAACGAAAAAAGCGAGTAATATGTTCACATAACTCATTATTTTTATTCCAAATGGGTTAATTTTAAGTCAACAATAGTTCTAGAACATGTTTGAATCAAAACTAAACATTTATACTATACAAAAATCGGCTGAGAGAAAAGTATTTTGTCTATTTAGTGAAAAAGTATGAAAAATGAGTAAAATTACGTGTTAATATACCAACTTAAAGCTATATTGTGTATTTGTCATTGATCAGACACAAAATCTTTTACATCCATGTGAAAGCCTGTGTCATATGTGAGGATAAAAAATAATTAAAAAATTATTTAAATAGAAAATTACAACAATTTGAGCAAACAATCACTTCATACGCAATATTTCAAATTGCGGTTTGCGATTTTGATGGTACTAGTGTTTAAAGGGTTTTTACAGTACTTTTGGACAAGATGATTTTTGTAAGACGCGCAGATTCGGATTCCTGAGAAAATTTCACCATAGGTGGAGCTCTTAGATCGTATGGACCTTTCAACACAAATAAAACACCCCTAGCTCTGGGACTACATGCCTTTCCATGTTTCCAACCTAGTGCACTGACCGAGGAGAAGAATAGCCTGATTTCTTAAAAGGAAAACAATCATACTAATTTGCTATAAATTATACCTCATCTAATGCATTTATTAATGTAGTCAGATCCTGACTTGAGTCAGATCCGGCAATAGTGGGATTGTTCAGTGGGGCTTTCCCCAATCTACTCCTCATCAAGAGATCACGTAGATTTTTTCCCCTTTTATATGCAGTTACACACTTTTTATAAAGGGTGTTCGGATGTTTCGCTTTAAGTTTATTGAAGGAAGCCTTTACTAATTTAGCTGCCTACGCCGCAGTTGCAGAGTAGGTAATAACAAAGGTTAGTTAGTTAGTTAGTTAGTTAGTTAGCTAGTTAGTTAGTTAGTTGGTGAGTTAGTTAGTTAGTTAGTTAGTTAGTTAGTTAGTTAGTTAGTTAGTCAGTTAGTTAGTTAGTTAGCTAGTTAGTTAGTTAGTTAGTACACGAACACGTTGTCATCATATTTATTTGGGCGATGAAGAAGTAATGGAGATGTCGATAATTAAGTTATCCTCCTAATCATTTTACTTTGTAGTTTTTTATTCATGTAGTCATGTGATACCTCAAGCCGAGTAAAAAGAAAGCATTTGAAATCTTCGTTACGTTGTGAAAATAAAATTAGAAAGATATTCTTAAATTATTGAATGTTCATGTAATTAGTCATTTGCTTCCCGGTGGGCTGAGGAAAACGCGTACAACGTGTCTTACCCGCGAGGAAACAGTGTGGATATGTTTATATTGTTAAAAGATACAAAAATTATATTTGTGTGATACAAATAAATATTTTAATGACATTCAACGATATTACGCACAAGAATGTTGTACGTTTTTTATTTATTCATATTGCAGACACACGTCCAACAAACACGAGTCGTTGACCCAATGCTGTTGCAATGTTGGTCCACCGTCTACGACGCTGGCCCAGCATTACACCAACATCGGATCTTGGTAGAAATAAATTTTGTTTGATGGGCTTGTCGAGGAAAAGAGAGGAGCAGAGCTGGCATCGAAACACAGCTCCACCGCATCGCAGTCGATTGTCTGGCATATGTTGTTATTTGAGCATTGGTACAATGCCGGGCTAGCGTTGGAGACGCTAGCCCGACATTATGCCAACGTTCAAATGTAATTAATCGGTTTTCTGCAGACCTACCAAGGCCAAACATTTGTAGTTCAGATGCCAAGCCCCCTGGCAATGTCTGCTGAACAAGATCATTATGTGACATCTCGCCAATATCCCTTATTTAGTGAGAGTTCGACAATTTCCACTATGTTGCTACATATGTTGTTTTCTTCTGATGATAATGGAGTCGCAATAAAAAAAATCTGATTTTTCCACATTCAGTTTTAAGCAGCTAGCAACTATTATTATCAAATTTATCCACATTCAACTTAAAACAACTATCAATATTCTATTGCTGTCAGATTTATCTTTATTCAATTTAAAATAGCTAGCAACATTCTATTATTATCAGATTTATCCATATTCAAATTAAAACAACTAGCAACTATCGTTATAAGATTATTTCAAATTCAATTTAAAATAGCTAGCAACCATTATTACTATTTTATTATAGTCATAATATAATTATAATGCTATAGTACCTTGTATCATATACTAATGAAGTATGATAGTAGAACGGTGACTTCGAAATAATGCATGTACACACTTCTGATAAAGATATCATTAATGTATTCAAACTAAAACAATTAAAACTAAACTAATGGGCAACACATAACTCTTAGAGATATTGCATACAACTGGCAATGTAGGCACAGTGAAGTCACTGATTGAGATTATTGTGAAGTACACAATTAATGTTATGCAGTCAATATTGTGGCAGCCACAAATCGGAACCAAGTGCCATACCATTAACAAATCACTTAGAGGGGAGGGTTGGTATGCACATAACTTAAGCAAAATTGACACATTGGGAAACTACGTCACAAATTGTGGTGTATGTTAAAACCGACAAAGAACAATTATTGTATTTATAAGGGAGTTTCCCTTCGGTTTTATTAGCAATCAAACGGACTATTATGAAAATATATAGCACGAACTAAAGTTATTTTATTTTACTGTCAGCGCTTACCTAACAATCATATTTGTTTCCAAGTTTGAGCTAAACATACTAATCGGTTTGCTTCAGTTGCAATGAAGACCACTTATATTCAGCGGAGATTTTAAAAGGTAACCTCATTAATTGCATGCCTGCCTATTAGCATAACCCCCCCCCCCCTCGCCCATACATGCTCTGTTTTCTGTACACAGTGTACAATGTGTACGTCACGCAAGAGATAATACAGTAACATTATACAACATCTGTCATGCGAACTTTGACCTTAACATCCATGGGATGCTCTCTGAGTGACAGCGTTGAAGTTTCAATTAAGGAAGCTGTAATTAACCCTCTCATCACCAGGTTATCATTCTCATTATTCTTCATCTTGAGGTGTGAATTGCGGTAGCAATTGACATCTCAAGATGAATAAAAATTAACTGACTATCATAATTATAAAGTATAACATAATTATTATATCGAGTGAAAAGTAAGAACTTCCATGTTGCATTTTTTTTCAACTAATACAATAAATAGGCCTATAGGATATGCCACGTGGCGCATAACTATGACACTTGTGCTTTAAGGGTTAAAGTAAAATGTCATGCTGTACTTTTCAGATCAATCAATTCTTAGAAAAGTAAGGTATGCACATATTATGGATGTGTTACGGACATGTACAACTGTCATCTTGTACCTGCAAACCTTTTTCTCGAACAATTACACTACGCGTTTTTTCCGAGAAATAATATATATTTTTCGGTTATTAACCTACATGTGGCCAATCAGGAATTGTGTCTTGCGATCACGTGGAGACTTCAACCAATCACCACCAGTCTTTCAGTTGTTATAACATAACGGTCAATTAGATGTTTTTGCATTGAGGTCAATGATACCGTTGCGATTACAGACACGTTTCACCTTCGGAGGACGATGTCCAATGCGTCAACCATTTAGGCCTTACAACACTGAAATATTTTTGTATAAGCCATGGAGACAAACTGTTTTTTTTCAATTTAAAATCATCATAAATGTCTCAATTAACTTTTTCCGTTTTATTTGAATACCTAGATTTTTATCATTATATACTTTTATTCTTTCAGTGCGGGCATCGTCTTTAGACTTCAAAGTCTGACGTCTTCAGACGTCAGACTCTGATGTCTAGCAACAGTCCTCGCACTGAAAGGGTTAAACTACCGTGTTTGAAAACAAAAGAATCACGAAACTGTTTTAACAATGTATGACAATTTGTTTTAAATAGTTTCTCACCCATTTCAAGTCATATTCGTAATACTGCAAATCAAGAATTTCGACGGCAATTGTTGCGGCTTGGCGAATTCACGGTTGAATGATGAACACATGTCTGTCAAAACGACTATAGACTTGGATTGCTATTAAAAGGTGAAAAGTTACTTAAGTCACACATTTTATTCAGAATATCAACAAATCAATAATTGTACACTTGTGCTGCCAAATGATTTATGTTTATCAATTCCAATCACTATTATACCCAGGAAACGGGAGACGTCTATCCAATGGTGTTATTATTATGAAATGTTTTAGCTAGGATTTATTTAGAGCTGTACTGTGGAATGTTAATTAATTTTGTGTTTTTATCCCGGAAACAAACAAATCCGGTTTGAATGATGTTGTTCGCAGTAGGACATGCAAATTAGTGGCCATAAGAACCACCCAAGGTAACAATTTAACCGCCGACCCCGATTAAATTCGTGTTTCTCTTTTTTATTAGCACAGTAAACCCTAGCTTTTAAACGTGTTAAAGATAAAACGTGACACCTACTAACAAGATTATAAAATATCTAACCTCAATTTTATCAAATCTGAATAATTTTCACTCACTTAAAGTTGTGGATCGCGTCAGCGAGACACAACTCTTAAGTGGGTGAAAATTCCAATTAAACAGCGGTTACCGGTGAAATGCAAGAGTAAATATATTACTTAAGGTTAAATTATACATTAGTCATCACGTTGAACAGACATGTTTAAAATTTGTACAAAATAATTATTATTTTGGCAAAATGTATAGCTTAATTTATGACTCAGTCGAATTTCCGAAAATCTGCCGAGCACTCGAGAACGCCTAGTCCCAATGATGACGTACATTCCAGCAAACGTCACTGGTCATCGTGTTCATATGGCTTTCCGACCTAACATGAACATCTTCTGGTCCAAGTACAGTACTCTACCCCCGACCAGCGGAAGCGGGGCTCAGCCTGTCACATAGAGAGATCAGTCAATCAATTTGATCAAATCTGAATCATTTTCACTCACTTGGAATTGTGGATCGCGTCAGCGAGACACAGCTTGAGTGGGTGAAAATTCCAATTAAATAATTTGGCGGTTTTTTATTCAGCTGTTACAAATAAGTGGATAGAATATCATGCTTGGGCCACTTAATATAACTGGTTGAATATATTAATTTCCCTGATATGGAGAATACATTGACGGAATCTACCGATGCCGATGATATCGTACCCTTAATATAAAAATGTGAAAACTTTGACAATGTTATTCCAATGTATACTTTATAATCTAAAAAAGTCATTTGCTTTTCACCGTTAATTTATACGAGAAAATAACTGGCAGATACTCATGGGTAGTTTGTTTTCTTCATTAAAATTGATTAGTATTCAAATTGAATAGTATTCAAATTTAATATTTTTCCCTATAAGATAAGATAGGTTTCATTTTGAAGT
The DNA here is from genome assembly GCA_964017125.1 of Flabesymbios commensalis. Taxonomy (NCBI): domain Eukaryota; kingdom Metazoa; phylum Annelida; class Polychaeta; order Terebellida; family Flabelligeridae; genus Flabesymbios; species Flabesymbios commensalis. Next base: position 16,718,681 of record OZ024918.1, on the reverse strand, counting down.
CGCACATAATCAAAAGTATAGCATATTAAGCTCTAAAGAGCTAGAACAAGCAACATAATAGAATAGCACTTAGAGCAGTGTTGCGTTATGTTTTGTGGCATAATTTATTTATAGCTATCTATAATATACATGTACAGTGCATAATCATCTGATTTTAATTTACCCTGTAACCCTTGAAGCGCTGAATTATTTATGTATAAACCATAAAGGCCAAAGGTTTTTTTCAATTTAAAATCACCAAAATGTCCTACTTAGCTCTTTCTGATTCATTTGTCTAAAGTCCGTCTAAAGTCGTTACTGGGAAAAAATGTGTGGTTCAACATCACGGTTTGCAAATGTGTTGTGTTAAACTAAACAAATATAAACTATTTCAATCCATTTGAAGTTGCGGGTCGCGGTAGCCAGAAACAACTTCAAGTGGGTGAAAAATTAAATAACATAACCTAATGAAAAAGAGTTTTTTTTTATTATATGTGGTTTGTTAACCCTTGGGACACTGATGTCGACTACAGTAGACATTCTGTGTTATTGTTAGCACCTGTTTACCTAGTTGTTAAAAATAAAATATGCTTTCAATCTTGAATCACTGCTATATGTTGGGACTTATATTTCACAAATAACACAAATTTTCCGTCACATGAAGTTGTGGATCGCGGTAGCGAGACACAACTTCAAGTGGCTAAAAAAATAATTTATTTGCTCAGTGCTCTAAGGGTTAATAGCTCGAATCAAATTGGTGATGCGTGACTGCGCTATATAGGAATTTTTTTCGTTCCGAAAATGTCCCGAGCCTTTAAGGAATACACTAGATGACTAGGCAGGTATAAAGTGGGGGATTTCAATAGCTGACATGTAAATGGCTTGTAAGACTAACTCAGATCCCTAATTTAGATCTAGCACGGACTGGTTCAATGACTGGAACGACATGCAGCAAAGAGTCCCATACATGGAATTCTGTGTGTGCAATACACAAAGACCATTGCGCTATAGTGGGACCAGTGCTGGTGAAATGCGGGTCCAACGATGGGGCGACGTTGGGCCAGCGGCGCAGACGCTGGCCCAACGTCGCCCCAGCGTTGGCTGTGTCCATCGCGTTGGAAGAAAAAAAAGGATTTGCGATGATAGTCCGGCACTCAACGCTTCAGAAAGCATCCGTGCCGGCGGCGTCCGAGCCACGCGAATCGCAAATTAGGGGACCTTTGCTGCGACGGTTTTTATACCGCGAGTGAAAGCCGTCCGGAATCGCAGCGCGGACGGCAAATTCACCGCGCGGGACCCGGGAGCGACTCTTGTCACCTCGGGGGCGTGCGAGCTGGACCCGCTCCAATCCCGATTTCAACAAATAAATTAGGTCTGCGAGGAATTATAAATAAACGCCGGGCCGGCGGACAGCTCTGGAGCTCGCTCTGCAGAGCGGGGATTGCTTTCATTAGTCGTGGATAGACAGGCGATTTGCGGTTTGTTGGGCTTACTGCCTCCTCTCCCAATATTTCCATTTGCGCCGCGGCCCCCAGGGCCCGCCGTTCGCGCCGCTAAGCGCGGACTTAGACACAGACAAATCAGTCTTATGTCGAGCTCGCAGATTCAATTTGTACACAGCTTTGATCGTTCAATAACCAAGCCAGATGGACTGTGTAGACGATACTCGGCCCAATTTACGGGATGCTCATTTTACGGACACCTCTTTTTCCGGTTCCCTTCAGGGATCAACGTCTACGTGACTCACACCCTCCCATCAAGCTAAATACATTGACCCAATATTGGTCCAATGCTGGGCCAGTTTCACAGATGGTGGACCAAAATTGACCCAGCATTTGGTTGATGTCTTGTGTTTGTATGATATATTCTCATGGGAACACCAGAAATTCACCAATGTTGTAATAATGCTGGTCCAGTGTTGCAGATTGTAGGCCAGCCTTAAGCCAACAGTGGGTCGATTTCTGTGTGTGTTCAGTCTCAAAAACAGTCAAATGGAGTTCAAAACACATGAACTGTCAATGGCGATTACATTCTTTAAATTCGCATTTCCATATAGCACATCAAATTACGAGAAAATATATATTAGGGGAAAGTATACATCTATAGGCGTAAGAAAAAACACTGTATTTGATTGAGGATAATAAAAAGAAACCTAGTTATATCCGTTGATTACTCAGTCAATCCTGAAGCGATCTATATGAATTTTGCAATCCCTATTTTTCTTGTCATTTGGCAACAACCCTGATAGTTTTACAAAATTACAATGGGTATTTCAGATGCTGAACTATGTGACATTTCTGTTATTAAACCCGTATGAATTTACTGGGTTTACGGGCGTCATAATTAGAAATTTACAACATAACTAATACATCCTACTTTATTTGTTACGCAATTTTTAGGATAGGTGGCCAACGAGTAGAAAATGTGGCTTTCAACATTACATGAAGATTGGTTTAAATTGACGGAAAAACCTGCGAAACCTGCTTCATTTTAGACATATTCCATTGTCGAATAAACTATAGAATATTCAAACTCATTCAACCCTTTAACCGCCGGTACCGCATATATGCGGGTTTACATTTTTTATAAGCACATTAAGTACCACATTTTAAATATGTTAAAGATAAAATGTGACATCAACCAGCAAGATTTGAAAAGAGTTTACCTCCATTTTGTCAAATCTGAATAATTTTAACTCACTTGAAGTTGTGAATCGCGTCAGCGAGACACAGCTTCAAGTGGGTGAAAATTCAAATTGGATAATTTGGCGGTTAAAGGGTTAATGCTCTTCGTTTGGCTATAGAGATATATGCATATAGTCTAAGTTGTGACTTGAGCTTTGTCCTCGGGAGTACCATATTGGATACTGCTCTTGCAAACGAGGTCGCCCGGTGTGAAGAAATTGATATCTTAATTAAACCACCTCTTCAATTATACGATTGATTCCGTATCAAACCACGGGAAGAACACACTGTCGGCAAATCATAGGTGATCATTTAAAGTGGCTTTCTCGTGGTACTCTTGTGTTTTGATTGATCGAGCCTTTGTAGTATTATGCTCTGCAAAGCCAAAAGGCAGTATCTGCTTACTTGTAAAGTAAGCAGATACTGCTTTTTGGCTTTGCACGGTGGTATTGAGTCGGGAGCCTACCCTACAAACATCGGCTTGTTTGACTTCCCCACTTCAAACCACCTTACTCACGCTTCCCATACCAATGGTGTGGTCTTGTCTGAAAAAACTTTGACGCTGACACAACGTTAAAGCAAAACTTATTGTCATTGTTAGCTTAGCATGACTTGATTGTGGTGTGGTGCTGCCACGGAAAGATTAAAACTAGTATTATTGTATTATTTATTCATAATAATATCACTTAATATTTCATTTATTCACGTTATTTAAATCAGGTGCTTTGTGTTTTTGTCAAAATAAGGCTGATTTAAAATAAAAAAATGTGAGGTGAAAAAGTTCATGTTCCAGCATGTACATCATATCTCAACAGCGTTTACTCAAAACTTATATTTCGAATTTCAAGTTCAACTAATGTTTTAATTTAACTGTAGTTAAGCTAAAATCTGGTCGTCATTAGACGTCATAATCTGACGTCTGTAAGAATTAAAGTAGACCCATAACATAGGTATTCAAATGAAGAGCTAACTAAGAAATTTATAATAATTTCAAATTGACAAGAACCTATGGTTTATACAAACATATTCCAGCAGTTAAGCCCTGAAATTAATGCGTACTGTCACGTATTTTAAAGATACATATAGTTCCAATATTGTGACCACAACAATTGTAATTGGATGTAAGCAAATCTTTTATCCACCAACATTGGAGATAAATAGATGACCAGAATAAAATATGCTTCTGTTATATTTTACATCACATATGATTAGCATTGACACTGTCTATGAATCATTTAATAATATAAATCATTGGGTTTTAGATTTTTTGGGGACAAAAAAGGGATTCAATAATGATGACGACCTCACGACATATCTCGTGAGCTAATTATGTTACAATTAACTCAATCCGTAATAATAATAATAATTTATATAAACGTTGAACCAGCTCAGTAGTAGTGTTGGGCCAGCGTCATATACGGTTGTCCGATAAAACAGCAATATTTGTTGAACGTTCCGATCTTGTTGGGTTTAAATCATACTGTAATAGCGTCCCAGTAAACACAAAAACATGTGTATAACATTTTATACAATGTTGGACCAACGTCTATTTTTATTTCTCCTTCGAATAATAATATTTTGTCCAAGTCCAACCAATCACAGGCGTCACGTGACCTTATAATAAAATAACTGAGTTGGTGTGGTTCGGAGTACAGTACTATACTTGGGCCGAATATTTGTGTGAGAAATGGAGATTGCATTTTATTAATTGGCATCATTTTTGCTTAAATTGTGCATCTGTGAGTATTTTACCCACTTGAAGTTGTGGGTCGCGGCAGCGAGACGCAACTTCAAGTGGGTAAAATATAAATTCTATAATTTAGAAAGGATAAGTCCATCTCCAACCAACAAGTTGTGTGCGGTACCTCAGAGCTTCGCTTTGCGAGGGTCTAGCCTTGGCCTGACAAAATGGGATAAATCATACGCAGAAAAACACAATAATCAAATGATAATAACACGTTGTATAAATTATATTTTTTATTAACATTGGCTACATGGTGACCATTGAACTGAAAACCCTCTTACCTAAAAATGTTCCCACAAAACGTGTGTATCATCGAACGACTCTAAAGGGCCGCACGATTCACATAAAATTGGGGGAAAAGAACATTATGAGTATGCAAGCAGTTGAGTTGGTTGAAATGCAGTAAACAAAACTTTGTTTGCGTCGACTAAGAATGATAATCTCGTGTGACTTAGCTACATAAATTAAAACACATTATCATAACCATATTACTGGAACATTACGCTTATGTTCATATTGACATATTTCAAACACCATTTTCAATGCTTTTTCAGTCTTTATGTTTAAGACGCCTTTATCAAAATAAATATAATATAAAATTTATTGGAGAACAAATTTGACATACCACAGTGTGTAATGGGAAACCAAATAATATATTGCATTTTGTGTTGCGAAGAATTCTCTTCGCACGTATATTCAATTTCACATAGCTTCTCGAGAATTTGCTGATGGTGTGAATTTTTGTCGACAATTTCTCTGCCAAAAATGGTGCCATAGACCTCCCAGTAATTACGATACATTCAGCCAATGCTGATTTAAAGTTGGCTCAACATTGACCCAACATTGTTTCAATGTATCGTGTTTACGGGGCTGCTGCTTGTAGATCGTGCACGACGTAATAATAATTTTAAAATTATTCAAATAGGAAATACAAAAGTAAATCCGAAATAATTGTATTTAGTACTAGTTTATAGTACAAAAAAGAAGTGTCCATTTTCGAAACGACCCCGCCGGATTTATAGCGTTTAGAAGTGAGAATAACAGATCAAGATGATCGACTCACATATCTCAGCTGCAAAGTTAGATAAATAAGAAAACCTTCTGATAAAAATATCACCCCCTTGGATACGAAAAGGTGTATCTGCCACATAGTGGCAGATACACCTTTTCGTATCCAAGGGGGGCGAAATAATGCGTGACAAAATGGCCAACTGAAAATAATACAGGGTGAAGAAATAGCTTGTGTGACGTGCACGACTTTGTACAGCTTAAGCCAATGTTGGTTTAATGTTGGGCCACCGTCTATGACGCTCGCCCAACATTAAACCAACATTGGATGTGAATTCAAAAGGCTCCTACCAAACAGCGTCTTGATGTCCAGGGTTACACCAGGGGCAACGCAGCGTGGCGCGTAATCTGAAGGAACATCCGAGAAGTTTGAGGCAACGCAAATTATCCACCACTAGATTGCTATGCAAATCCAAAGGGCAGGATCTGTTTACTTTACAAGTGAGCAGATATTACCTTTTGGCTTTTCGGAGCAGTGCGAAAATCAGCTTCACTCTCTACATATAGTAGTAGCAGAAATATATATGGGAGATTTATTTCCGGTAGGCATAGAATAAAGCCGATTTGAGTCATGTGATGATGTTTCATAATAATAATTCGCTGTCTTGGATATGTAAGGGCGTATCTCCCACTACACAAAGTGGCAGATACACCATTTCATATCCTAGGGGACTGATCATCTACGTGCCCCGGATTTGTAACCCTGTTGCCTTAGCATTTTACTGCATGCGCTCTCACAGAAATAAGGTTCTCGTAGGTTATTGTGGTATGATAAAATAGGGGAAGGTTCAACCCTCGTGAGGAACATTTCAGCTATTATATATACCAAACAAAATATGAACCTTCAAAATACATTTTTCTGTGAATTTACGCACAGAGAAGCATTGCGACGCTGCCGTGCAAAGCCAAAAGGCAGTAGCTGCTTACTTTTTAAGTAAGAAGTTACTGCCTTTCGGCTTCGAAGCGCGCAATAGTTCTCTGTGCGTGTACTGCAGTGCATTAGGCGTTCTTCGGGAGTTGTCTTTTGTTTTTAGCAGAGAGAAAGACACCCACTGGGTACACGACGTTGTTGCGACGTTGATTGACGTTGATTCAACGTCGCAACAACGTCGTGTGCCCGGTGGGTGAGAACCGGCGAGCGCTGTTCGTGTGGCGAACCCTCGCCGTAGGTTCATATAGCAGATACTGAGCACGAATTTCGGCGACCCCCTCTCCGCGGAGAGTGGTCGCCTCTTACACCACAAGTGCCTACGTACACACGGTCCGCGAGCTGACTGCCTTCCTGAGCCAATTTACAACCGGGATGGAATCTAACTTGAAATCCCGACGTCGATTCAACGACGGGCCGACGTCTGGGACGCAGGCCCGGCGTTGAATCGACGTTCCTTTTCAGCTGTCCCGCATCCCACGTTTGACATGTGCCCCTTTTACGTTTTGACACGTTGCCACCCCCATCCCTACCCCTCCCGTCAGTCCTTTATTTCAAATCGCTTGACCTTGAGAATTTCCATCGAACTCGACGTATTATTCCCAGAAACAGTAACTTAACCATTTCAGTGTCAATATAATAATGAAAATGTCATAAATAGCAGTATAAAGGCCTTGATATTTGTGCTATTTTTATGTTACTGCCTTTGATATTTTGAAATGTAGTATTGCTTGCTAAGTGTTAAATATTGCCAGGAATGAAATTAAAACAGATCTAGTTTGGCATTAACACCATAATAATTGGCTGTAATTGATTTTTTACTGAATGGCTCTAGCTTTTTATTATAAATGTTTGATGGCCTCGCCCATTTAGACATTCAACTACATCACAGCGTCAGCGTCAGGGCAGCAATCGTTAGCAAATATTCAAAATGGCGTACATCGCTTGGGGGAGGGTCTTAAAGTTGCCAGGAGGCAAAAAATAGTGGGTCGTGGGCCGTACTGGCAGCTTAAGTGGGCGGGTGAGTGGCGGTGCTTTTTGTCAAAACCTGCCATCAGCCAAAGTTTGCGGAGCGTGGGGAGGTGGCTACTTAGAAAACGGTAGACAAGAAAAGTTTAGCGAAGCTTTCATTTTAAAATGAATCAAATGGGTATGAGGCCAAACACGCTAAGCTGGGCGAGAGGAATCTCCTGAGTATGCTGACTCTGGTGACACAGCCCTCCAGAAACAGGACTCTAAATTCGAGCCTTGGTGGTTTTAGGCCGAGCACGCTACCTCTCGGTCACGGAGACTCTCCATCATACTGAATCTTTACGAGTGCAGTTGTTTCTTTGAAACTTGAACACCAGAGCGGGGGACGAACCCGCAGCTTTTATTACAACAGGCTTACAAATTGCCCAAATAAGATCTTGCGTGTCTCATAAAAAAATAATTTAATTTGTAATTTTACCACAAATTGAAGGCCGTGAAAATGTGTGCATTTACACCATCATAATACATGCACAACAGGCCCTGCCCCCTTCCTCGTGCCCCTCTTTTATAATAATACCTTCAGGTTCCGCTCGAATGAACAATAATTACTTGATAAGGTCTGGTGCAAGCGTTGGTGGGTGCAGTATTTTAGGTTACACTCTCCAATCCCTCTCTCCCAGCCTTCAGTACCCCGCGAGTACTTATCAGCAAGTGCCTCCGATTATATTATAGCCATGCGGCACCTCCCTGCAAAACATGAGTCATTGATACCGAAGTGGTTCGATATCTCACTTACAATGGGTACCACACAGCAACATTTCCGAGTGAAGAGAGAACGTTGGCGTAGAATTAAAATATCCGCGTGCAAGACTCAATTCAATCATACATATCATAAAAGCTTCTGTGTCAGCATGATTATCGGTGTTGTTGATAGATCTCTATGCCAAACAAGAACAATTTCAACTCTTGCATGGGGGGGGGTAATCATCTCTGCATGCTCCTTGGGAAGTTACAATGGCAGATATGACAGCAGTTTCCGTAACCGGGGGGTAAAATGTAAAAAGTCGAATGGTGGCTCCTTGAAATCGTTATAACACCATAGACCTATATTATATACTGCGTACATTTCGATTTAATTTTAATTATATAGGGACCGCTACAAACCCACCCCCTATATACATTTTCATTTAATTTTAATCACATAAGCCCCCCCTCCCTCCCAGTGGCAGACAGCTCGCTCCTCCCTGTGGTACACATACAGTTGGGTCAGCTACACACAACATTATAATATATATTAGGCTTATACATTTTCGTCTCTCGCATTATTATTATACACTTATATTCATTGCACATTAAAAACGCATCCCGGGAAAAAGCGAGGTGTTGTGCCGACGTCGGCGCAACGTTGTGCCAGCGTCTTCGACCCTGGCACAACGCTGCGACGACGCCGGATCAACACCTCGTGCAGATCACCGCGATGCACATATACAATATTAATATCAACATACCGCCAAAAAGACTTGTATAATATACACACACTGTTAGATGGAGGTGATAATAATGCGCCCTTCTTCGTGAGGACCTCGCTTTCTCATGAGAGACTCTTCTTCATCGTGAGGACTTCAGATGAACCAGACCTCGTGAGGTCATCCTCGCGAGGGTCACTCGTAAGTATCCCTTCCAAATTCCTCATCGGATAACATTTTGTTAAAACGATCACTCGAGGAAAAATTGTGAGAGACCCCTTACGACTGGACCTCACGAGGACGGCTTTATGAGGTTCTTATTATGTGAGAATTAACTCGATAGTATAAGTTGGGATCCCGTCTGCGAAAAATGTACTTATTCAACCCTTTAAGCACCAAGCGCGCCATAATCGTTTTTATCTGTTTTATTAGCAGGTTAAATCAAATATATTATTGGGAATGAAATGAATGCTTGAACATAAAAATTTGTAAAATTTTGGTCCCAAATTAAACAAATATGAGTAATTTTTACCCACTTGAGTACCGCGATCCACAACTTCAAGTGGGTGAAAATTTAAATAAGATGACTTGGCGAGCAAAGGGTTAACCCTTAGTAGTAACCATTTATTTAGCATTATTTTCATTCACATTGACTTGTGAATTACTGCCGCAATTAAATCTAGAGTAACATTTAGCTTTGGAAGAATAATTTTCATTCTGTGAAGCTTTAAATTGTGGATTTCATCATTTCTAAATATTACCATGGTGATGCAATTTTACAAATGAATCATAATCTGAAACGTCGTACCATCTCCGTAGTTCAGAACGGGACTGTATATCAAACCAGATTATATTCTGTATAATAGAAAGTGTACAATATAATTATTACTCAGTACAATACAGAACATACCAAAAACATGCTATACTTGACACAAAGTGTACGAAACGTATACACATGACATTTTGTGGTGTGATATTGTGTACACAGAATACATTTTTCGCAGCACGGGACCCAACACATATCTAGGTCAAATCTCCCATAACTCAACAAAAAAAACTGTCATTTATTATTATTATTATAATAATTATAGATTGTTGTAGTCTACCCTGACTTGACCATAACTACGCACCTCACATTTGGCAAATAGAGATGCGCAGCTGCTCAAACAACAAAAAAAGATAAAATTAAAAATATATCCTGGAAAATACGCTGACGTCCTCGTTGTATGACTAAGGTGTGATATGCTTTTATAGCTGACATCCGTCCGGCTGCTGTGGTCAGATTGCTCTTTAGCCCTTAAAACGCTGATTTTTTAATTAAAACCTTGGAGGCCAAGTTTCAGTTTGAAATCGTCATTATTGTTCAAGTTAGATCTTTTTGATTTATTTGAATACCTATGTCATGGGTCTACGGCCAAATATAAATATTTGTACTCTAACAGTGCGGGGATATAGACCTTAGTTGTCAATATCTGACGTGTCAATATCTGACGTCTACAGACGTCAGATTTTGACGACTTAAGTCGATCCCCGCACTGTAAGGGTTATTCCTTTCAACGCTAATATTGTTCATAAAACTTGAAGGCGAAGGGTTTTTAAAAATAGAAATCATCATAAATATCTTAGTGTATAAGTTATCTGAATTAATTTCACGGTGTTGCCATTTTATGAAACCATATATATTTGCTTCATCACGATTTTGAAAACATATGTTGTTCACGATGGCGTAATTATTACACATTATAATGAAATGCAAATTTTACACACAAAAATATAAAATATTAATAAAATTGTTTGTATTAGGCAAATATGTCTTCTATATTTTTCTTTTTCCCGTAGAAATCAACCGCGACCTTGAGTAAAAGAGATCTGACTTGTAAGTTAGGCCTGAGTATATCTGTCTTTTTAAATCAATGCACATAATATAAATTTATTAATACACTTTTTATTATTTAATGCAAAAGTTGAATGTCATGGCATTTTGCAGAAGAAAATTAAATTAATTTTAAAAGATATTTTTATAATAATAGGCAGGCATAGGCCTAAAAAGCCATACATATTTTATTTTATGTCGACATATTAATTAAATAATTTCACATTAAAATTAATTAAGCTGTACCTCGCAATTAATTTTTATTTGCTCAAGTTTTTTGTAAACGTTTATTGGAACATGTATATTTTTAGTTTGGAAAATATAATTATTTCCACAGATTTATCAGTATCAGTTGATTCAAAATTAGAAATGAGATTTTATTCAGTGCCTACTATGGCCTACTATGGCCTACTTCAATATAGAAAAGTTTTTATTGAAATATAGATTGTTGCAGCTGCCGAGTTCATACTAAAACAATCTTATCAACATCACGTTACGAAAATCCTGAATGTTCATATTCTTCAAAACAAAGCCCATAGGATGTAAATACCTGTATATACTAATATTATCACGTGAATGATAGGTAAATATATTTTCCTCCAAAAATGTTTATTTATCAAAACAATCATTTATTTTATGTTAGCAAAAAAAAACATTTTGTGTGGCTTTCTTCCGCCGTGTTTTTATCTCACGGAAAGGAAATGATTCGGAAGAAATGACAAAATAACTTCGCTGCTCAGAGGTAAAAATCAAAGAACGCTTTAAAACCTGAATACATATTCAAAGTATATTTAATATGATATTATCCATAAATTTGTATCAGTCTAAGTTGTGTAGTTTCGACAGATTCAGTGAAAAAATGAAAATATGCATGAGGCTAGTCAGATTTTAAAATTGTATGAATGTGGCGATAATTATTATGTGTGTAATTTACTATTTTGTATTATTTAATATAGCGATTCATAGTAGAGGATTATATACTTATTTTTGTGACAAAATTGTTAAGCTGTTATAAACAGCCCTTCACAACGTACATTATAAAATGTTGATCCAATGTCCGTTTTATGTGAAAACAATGTCATGAACATATTCAATTTGTAATGATTACATGTGTATTACATCTTGTGAATTTAATACTATACCATAACGAAATTGCATTTTAGGCCTACTATATCCTTTTCGAACATTTATACATTAGAAGACATAGCAGATGAGAGCTAAACTATTTAAATACAATATTCAAGTATATTTAGTGGCCGTAATTATTACGTAAGAACTAGATTTATTTATTTATCCCCAATGTGTTTTATTTTTATAAATTCTTGTCCGCAATCCACATTAATTAACAAATCATACTACATTATTATGACTCTGTCTACATATACATAAACGACTGCAGAAATTTACGCTTTGTGCACACTTCCCCAGACGCGTACGCATTATATAGTCGCTATGATGCAGTGTCATGCGCTTATAAAATATAATATAATATAATATAACTCTTGCATCGCTGAAATATGTTTGTATAAACCATGGAGACCAGTTCTTTTCAATTTGAATCAGCATAAATGTCTTAGTTAGCTCTTTCTGCTCCATTTGAATACCTATATTATTGGTCTACGGCCATTATATTATGTATATTTCATTTAGTGCGGGGGCCGTCTTTAAACGTCAGAATTTGACGTCTATAGACGTCAGATTCTGACGTCTAAAGTCGGTCCCCGAGCTGAATCTATGGTAAGCTCAATAAGTGCAACACGCATATTATCAATTAAAAGAAACCCCACACAACTGACCACGGCAAACGGAGGGATATTCAGCTACATTAACACATGACTGGCTTATTCACCCAGTTGCTTATCTGCGCCTCTTTAAGAAACGTATACGAATACAACGCGATATCGCACTCTAATAGCGAGCACGGTGTATAGTACGTTGTCCGCTTGCCTCTAGTGCCCTATATCTATGTACATGTACATTATTACATTAGTTTACTTGTGAACGTAAATTATATTTAACAACACAGTTATGACGTGGGGAACACACAATATTATATATATTTAACAAGCTGTTATAAATATAACCATGACATGGTATGGTATGCAAGGGGATGTCCCACGCAAGAAATACAAATAATAATACAATAATGTCTCTATGGCAACGCCATGTTTCCCATCAAAGTTACCAATTTTACTGATTCTTTACTCGGATTCGCGTCAATAAAAATAGTTAGATTTCAGAACTCATTCCAAAATTATTGTATCAATAATTTTGCTGTGTAAATAAAATTTAAAACACTGTTAGTGTCTTCCGTGACACTTCGTGAGTTAACCCTTGTACTACTAAATTGTTTTGGGTATTTTTCACTCATCTGAAGCTGGAATTGCTAACGCAAATGAATGATAAAACATATTATTTATGAAAAATAGACATGTCCCAAATTGAAATATTTAACTAAGTGAGTACATACCATAATATATGTTACTAATGTTAGTGATATTTCATTTAATCTGAAATTTCCTTGAAAACGTATATTTATACGGTCTTGACGACACAAGATTAATAATACCATTAGAGAGGAGCACATCAAGCCGTCTTACTCGACTAGGAGTAATACTGTTTTCTCTTCATTCATATTTCACAACCTACTGGACTTATTTTGCGGTATAATGAGAGAGTTCTCCGTCGATGACACGACGCGAGTAATAATTTAAAATATTTCTACAGCTTGAGGAGCAAAATTTTAATAGAAAATGGGTGTAAGAAAAAGGTGTAGTAGATAATAGTATTGTCGTAACATAGAGAGTATAGTTCCCAAATTTGTCAAGGTTTTGAAAAAAATATTAATTTTGATACCACGTATTTTCTCCCGTGATCACGGTCATTGGCTACAAGAAAAATATCATCATGTCATGTTATTAGTTCGATACACACAGATCCTAACAATTCAATTTTTTTATGAATATTCATACCAACATTATGTGACGAAAAATATGACACCTTAGAATATTATTTCATGGCATTTATACATGAAGTACGCAGCTTGGTAATTATTTGTCACGTTTTTTTACAGAGTCACAGACGCACAAATTTTTTCATTTATTTGTTAACAACAAGACTACTATACACTGTATGTTTCTGATATGGGCGAATACAGTAATATCATAGCCAGTGACCATAATATATCATAACAAAATTGTACATATGTTTATTAACGTAGACGTTGATCGGAATGACACATTTTTATCAACATTTTGGGCATTGATACATAAAAGAAAATTAGATAGGCATTTACTGACTTTTAGATTCGACTGTCATTACAAATATTTTCTGCACCATTTTTCATCAGATTTAAATGAACTGAAAATTCAACTTTATTTCAAGCTTATCCAATGATTCTTATTCCGAGAAATATGGCACAGTAGTTTTTTTCACGATATGCAAAAGTATATTTTTTGCAATTCGTGAAAATTTATGTTAACATGGAGATACTGTGCAGGGCACAAAAAACAATTTAAATTCACAACCGCAAATAGCTGTATAAGATTGACGTTGTATTTCTTATATTCAGTGAATTAACAACGCTTGAAACACAAGCCACCCAGCTAACACAAAACATTTTTATAACATTTGCACAACGTCGACCCAACGTCTTCGACGTTGGTCTAACATTGTACATTGTTATAAAAATGTTTTGTGTTTGCTAGGGAGAGAGAACAATTATAACAGATATGAGAACAGGCGAGTCAATTCAAAAGAAAAGCACAGTAGATATAAGAATAACTGAGGTTGTATAATACATTGTACATTTGGGCATGGTGTGGTGTGGTGTACAGCGTTGTGTACAGCGTGTGGTGTATACGTAGGCCTGCTGTACAGTGGGTGATTCGGGGCAGAGATATACACACTATATCCGGGTGTTCACACGAATACACTTAAAGCACACATATAAGTATTCTGCCTTATACACAAGCACTGTATACGATTATACAGTGGATACACATATCGTCGCCTCGGAGCTAAATGATCCTATCTGCCACTCTGACGAGTGTCAGATAGGATCCTTTAGCTCCGAGGCGACGATATGCGAAACCAAAGAGAAAGATTTCGTTCTCTGCCCACCTCGCATACTATGCAGCTTGGACCCGCACAACCTACACTGCTGGCATAGCTTGGGTAATAGTCAGCGTTAACCTCCCAATAGTTTCATTCAAAATGGACACTGAAAAATTGGTTCGATGTATAAGATAACTGGTTGACCTTGATAGCATATTCCAAATTGGTCGAAATCGCGATTTCGACGAATTAGGAAGCTGCTATCTGAACAAACGCGTTCGTCAACACAGATATATTCGGATACATTCGTATATTATTATGTCAATAAGTTTATATCGTCACGCTGTCAATATAGTTTGTGAACATACACTGGGAATGCATAGAGTGACTACCATGTATATGGCAGTCGGTTACACTGTTTTTAGACATTTGGACAAAACGTGGTATATATTAATCGCATAGTATGATAACCGCCAAGTCTTCATATCATGGGTTACGTGACGATTGCATTTCGTCACGGCGGGGTTCTAAAAACTTGTCAAACAAACAAACAAACTTGCCGCCAGATCCCGCGTTCGTTTCTGATTTAAAAGTAGATAGCAGCTTTTGTGAACTGCCCCTTTCATGTGGACTCGCAATGCTCAATTTGAGGTACCTACACTGACATCATGTCCTTAGTTGAAAAAAATGGGTTCATTACAATATGGCTTGGAGAGGTTATTGAAAACAGACAACAGAGTCTGCGTGCCTGAACTGAACATAGGAAAAGATAGGTTTGAGAGGAACAAAATGTGTTATAATATTACGTCCCATAAAAATGCAAACTTTCACTCACTTAAAGTTGCGCATCGCTGTCGCAATCCGCAACATTAAACTAGTAAAAATAATTCCATTAAGATATAAATTTAATTTTGAAGTTGTTTCTCGCTGGTGCGATCCGCAACGTTAAGCGATTACAAATTATCCCATTAAGAGATCAATTATTTAATTAATATAATTTTGAAGTTGTTTCTCGCTGACGCGATCCTCAACGTCCAATAAGTAAAATAATATTACATTAAAATATCAATTTATTGAATCTAATTTGTTTTATTGGAGATAAATTAGATGTCTGATATATATTGGACATAAAAATATGCTTTGTTCTTTAGATTTGTATTTTACAAAGCTCGTAAATTATTCACTTTTTCTCTTTTGTTTTACTTTTTTTCTAAATTTACAAATTTGTTATTATCAGCCTTATATATATTTACAATTTATAGATATATATCTGTCGTGAATGGAATATTTTTCGACATTTTGAGCCGCAAAATCCTGATTGTAAAAAATCAAATGAATTGTAACTGAATACAATTTAGCAGTCCAATGGTTAAAAAGTAATTGAGACCTTAAGAATCATTACATATTTAATAAGTTTTTATGTAAAGATATAAAACAAACACTATGGCACAATGATAAATCATCAGTCTGTAAGCATACACACCTGTTGGGAATATTATCTTTGAAAGTTGCCTCGGCATTTTAAGATGTGTTTCGAAAAGAACTCTTGGAATAGGTCCTCAAAACTACATTATAATTACCAAACGTTCTTGATAAGTAAACTTTTTTTCAGAATGTGAATAATTTTAGATATAGTTGTATTTAATGACGAGATGACTGCGAACACAAGTTTTTCATATTTTACCTATTTAGAGCAGTGATGAAATGAAATCAATCTATGAAGCGCTGAAATATATTTTAATATAAACAAAGATACCAAAGGTGTTTTTCGAATTGAAATATTCAGAATTGTCTTCTTTAACTTTTGCTGCTTTATTTGAATATATATGAAATGGTCTACGGCCATTATAAATGCAGGGTTCGACTTTAGACGTCAGATTCTGACGTCTATAGATGCCAGAATCTGACGTCTAAAGTCGATCCCCGCAATGCTTTTGGATCTGAAGTCGAGCCCCACAATGCCTATTTTTTGGTTCTTTTCCAAATATTCAGAACAAAAGATGATACACATTTTATTCAATCCCCCCTTGATTATATTGCTATAAGTCATAACAATCATTACAACACCATGTTCAATTTGTTGTTCATCATACTCGTCATTATTGGTCAATAAATAATTACAAATCAGGTTGGTTTATCTTGAAAACTGAAACTGTTGTAGAAATTAAAATTGTACCCACCCTCGAAGCTAGCAAGATATTTGACGCTATGTTGGTTTAAAGTTGGTCCACCGTCTTCGACGCTGGCCCAATATTAGGCCAACATTGGACCAACATATCGTGCTCTGTATGATCACTGTATAATGACTGTGTGGAAGTAAAACAATCAGTAGAGACGAGACATGGGACCAATGTTATTTGAATGTTGGTCCAGCGTCTTCAACGTTGGACCAGCATTAAAATAACATCGGGTAGACGTCTGGTGTTTGCTGGGTGGTTATAGTACACAATGGTACGTCAACAAGACCCGCATAACAAAAACGATAAATTGAACCAATGTTCCTTCAATGTTGGCCCGCCGGCTACGACATCGGCCCAACATTGAACCAACAGTGATGCAATGTCTAGTGTTTGCTGGGGGCCGTACATCGGGGTATCACACATCGGAAAATGGAAGGTATATGTACAAAAAAGGTAGAACACAATCATTGAGATATTCAACATGAGAAAAAGTACATTGTGATAGGTTCATGTGAGTGGAACACGGCGCGCGAAGAACATTGAACGTGTGTGTGGTATGACGTCATCCTGGCAAGTAGGTCACGCTATCTAGGTCAAGTTTATAACATAGTCTTCCAGAGAAGTGCCAGGATGTTTCTTATGACGTCACTTCTTCTTAGAGAGCGGAAGTGGTGTTTTTAACGTGAGGCAAGCGGCGCACCTCCATGTAGGTCAAAGTCTGGTGATAGATTCGTTTGGTCAAGGTCATATCACACCAAATCTGATGCATAATTTCAGCCCTCCGTCTTAATGACAATTAATACAGTGTCTATGCACATTTCTATATATACTGGCATTCATCATTATGTATAGATATACACACACATATACCTATATATAATTATAAGTGGCACAACTCTTGTCAGAACAACCAGGGAGCCATTTAGCGAGTAACAACGAAATGTGGCAGCCATGATTGTCACGTGACCAGCGCCTCGCTTTCGCTTTAGCGTGTGCGTGAGCGTCGCGACGTGATGACTAGTTTGACAAGATTCTGATGTCGCCCCCGGAGACGAAAGCGTCGCGTCTGCCACTTTACAAAGTGGCAGACGCGACCTTTTGATCTCCAGAGGGGACGATTTACCCCATATCCTTGAAAGTGCATGTATTATAGCAACGTGGTGTGTTAGTATTTTATCCACCGGTGGTGGCCACGGGGCGTGGGGGAACCCCTCCCCGTGACGTCATTCTAATCATAAAGGGTACTCCCCAGTCAACTGTTTTCGTCCGTTAAGGACGGCCCGTTGGACCCGTCCTGGCTATTGTCACTGTGAACGCCGCTGTTCCCAGACAGCGAAGTTACCCCGCCGTCCTTCATCCGCTTCTTCTGCTTCATTCGCCGATTTTGAAACCAGATTTTCACCTGTGTCTCGTTGAGGCCCAGCGCGGCCGCGATTTCTATCCGCCTGGCCCGCGTCAGGTACTTGTTGAAGTGGAATTCCTTTTCTAGCTCAGTCAGCTGCTTATTCGTGAAGTTTGTCCGTCCCATGTTCGGCTGGCCCGGGTTGTAGGGGTAGTCTGGACTCTTGCCGGCTGCAACACACAAAAACACAGAATAATTAAAACTTCAACCGCCAGTGACGCATGCGCACGACCGCTGATTTGGCACACGATATAACTTTGCCTTAAAACTTCGAATATAATGTGTACAAAGCGGCATCTTTGCCACCGATATTACTTTTGACATCAGTTCAGTTCAGTTCTGACGACGGCGTAGCTAGATCTGAACTGAGCAGATGTCAAAACAACTAGTGACGTCACTAGATGTCAAAACAACTAGTGACGTCACTGGTTGTTTTAACAACTGCTCAGTTTAGATCTGGCTACGACGTAGCCAGATCTGAACTGAGCAGTTGTCAAAATAACCCTTGCGTGATATAGATCATAACAGTTTGTTGCTCTGCAAAACCAGAAGGCACCGGTATGTAGGCATGAGAAACAACAAATATTGCAGGCCATGGTCAAATTAATTGATGTACATCGCAATGTATAAGGTTTACTCCGGATACGAGTGCTTTTAAAGCTTTTCCGGTGAACACGAGACATTGAACCGATTTTGTTTTAATGTTGGGCCAGCGTCGCAGACGGTGGGCCAACATTTAATCAACTTCGGGTTATTGTTTGATGTAACATTGCGTCAGAACGCCGTACCTGCAGCAAAGGGCGGGGGCCCTAGGGTAGTGGTTAACACCGCTGCCTTTCACGCCAGAGTCCGGGGTTCGGTTCCCGGTCTCGGCGGTTTGAAAGAAACAAAATTGTTTCTTCCCCATCCACGTGTGAAAATTAGTATTGTGGGGAGCCTCCGTGACCGAGAGGTAGCGTGCTCGGCCTCAGACCGCCAGGGCTCAAATTTCGAATCCTGTGTCTGGAGGACAGTGTCATCTCAATCATCTCACCATCCTCAGGAGGTTCTCCTGGCCCAGTTTAGCCTATATGTGCACAAAGGTGGCCTCAAGCCCGATTCATTTCATTTCACCTGCAGCAAAAAAGATACGTTGACCTGTTGTTGTTCTCATGTTGGACCAGCGTCGTTGGAGCTGGCCCAACTATAAAACAACATTGGGTCAATGACGCTGTCAGCTGCAGTGGAATAATAATTCTGAAGATTGAGGCCAGCGCCACAGACGTTGGCCTGGCGTCGGTCCAGTACTTGGCGCAGTTTAGGTAACACAGTGAGAGAGATTGTATAGAAACAAAGTGCACTCCAAGAAAATTCCAACGCCGTCAAAATGACGGCCCGATGCTTGGAATGCCGGCCCAGCATTTGGCCGTCATTGCGCCGGCGTTTGATTCAACAGGAGAAATCGTCCCACGCAAGCAGCCATAATGAAGACCTAATTACCCATTCCACGCACACGTAATTCTAATGGTGATTGGCTAGATAAATTAGCTGGGAGTTAGAGGTGGTTTCCACACGCCGGCGTTGGCCCAATGCTGTGCCAGCGTCGGAGACGCTGGCACAGCATTGGGCCAACGTCGGCTCAATTGTTACAGTTACACGAGAGATTGTTGCCTGGTTGTGAGTGACGTTGTGACAACGACGTTCTCTGATCAGACTAGCGTAACCCGTACTAGACATCTGTCACTGCCAGAGCCTGTAGCGAGCCAACCTTCTGGTCACCATAGGATCGGCTCCCACGGAAAACCCTTGGGGTCCAACAGCAACTCCATACTCTTCACATTAAATATTCCATCCATATGAGGCAATGTCCCACAGAAATCAGGAAGTCAATATATACATTATGATTTACCATAACTTTTATTTTAAAGTGCACCATATATTTGAATTCATAACAAAATATTATGCGAAATATGTTTAGGTATTAAAATATACCCATAGTGCAAAGTCGAAGAAAACAAAATTACGTCAAACTGGTTTATTATTTAGCATATCAAGAACTTTAAAAAAGTTCTTAAGCATAGCATAAAACGCACCAAACATTTCTTCATTTTAATTACTTCTGAAAACCTGAATTCATACGCGACGCTGGTACAACATTAAAACAACATTGGCTCAATGTATCATGTTTGTTGGAGCTTTAGGCCCGTATTCTCTTACAAGTTACGATATATCCTAGGCTTCTGATTGGTCGAGATGGTCATCTCGACCAATCGAAAACCTACGATATATCATAACTTGTACTAATTTATGTCTTCTGATTTTTAAAACTATATATTATTTTACCCAAAACAATTGTAGAAAATCATACTAATGAAAACACAATGTCAATATCCAAATAATTGTAATAACTAAACCTCTTCAACTTTTGTCGTCTCTACGCAATTTTAATAGTATTGTCTTACAAGTTCCGATATACCGTAGACTTCGGTTTGGTCGAGATTCCGAAGCCTACGATATATCGTAACTTGTAAGAGAATACGACCCCCGAGTAATGTTTGTCGTTGTCTGCCAAGTGAGATTCACATTCAGCTGTCAGGATATAAGTTGGATTGACCCTTTAACCGCCAAATTATTCATTCTGAATTTTCACCCACTGGAAGTTGTGTCTCGCTGACGCGATCCACAACTTAAAGTGAGTGAAAATTATTCAGATTTGACAAAATAGAGGTAAACTGTTTTCAAATATTGCTGATTGATGTCACATTTTATTTTTAACATGGTTAAAAGGTAGTACTTAATGTGCTAATAAAAAAGGAAAACCCGAAGATATGCGGCACCGGCGGTTGAAAGGTTAAATCATAAGGGAATGAAATACAAGCGATGTACTGGTCAAAGTCAAAATGCAGGAACAACCTGCTCTGAATGGTTCAGGTTTGCATCACAGGTACATATGCCTATTAAAACGCCAGCGTGAAAAAAAACAACAGCACATAATTCATATGTGTGACATCGTCGTCAACCAATCTAAAGGGACAGGGGTCGCGAGAAAGAAGAACCAATCTAGAACGGCAGGGGGCGACGGGTAAGAGAGGGGTGGGGGCTGAAGATGAATCCATCAATGTGACATATCCCCTAGGTTGACAGGCCTCCTACACCTGTGCCATACAAAGCCAAAATGCAATCTCTTCTTACTTGTCAAGTGAACAGTTACTGCCATTTGGTTTTGTATAACAGATATGCAGGGCAAAGGCAAAAAGCAGTAACTGATCACTCGAATAGTTAGCAGTTATAATCTTTTGGCCTAGCAGAGCAGCTGAGTGGCACCACCTCAGTCACAGAACCACAAGAGCTTCCTACAATTACCCCAACGGCAACTGCAGCAAACTAAAAACTAAGTTATTCTTCAATGTTATAATATTTATAATTCGCGGTGGCGAACATTTTTAGTCGCACTAATTCCATACGGACACGGGTAATTTTCATCCGCAGCAAGCCGTGAATCGCTGAAGCGATTCACGGCTCGCTGTGGATGAAAATTAGGCGAGTTTTCGCAGCCGGGGGGTGCAAAAACAAAAATCGGAGTTCCATGTCTGTGACGGGCATTTGTTTTTCTCCATTTCCACTAGGTGACGTGCGCCTGTCAGGACCCGACTTAAAAGGTAATGTTACCCTTTCTCCAAGACCTCCACATTCCCTACATTCCTCACAGTGGCATCATCTACTAACCCTAAAACCCCTAATCACGACAATAGTCCTTTTTAATCCGTTTTATTAGCCGCTTAAGTCACAGTTATTGGGAATGAAATGTGTGTTTAAACATAAAGATATGCAAATGTTGAGTATCAAATTAAACAAATATAGATAATTTTCACCCGCTTGAAGTTGTGGATCGCGGTAGCGAGAGACAACTTCAAGTGGGTGGAAATCTAAATCATTTAACTTAGCGGTTTAAGAGTTAACCTTTACGACGCTGAAATATTTTTGTATAAAGCATGGAGACCAAAGCTTTTTTTTCAATTTGAAATCATCATAAATATCCTAAACAGCTCTTTCTGCTTCATTTCAATACTTATGGGTTTACAGCCATTATGCTACTTTAGACGTCAGAATCTGACGTTTTCCGACGTCTAAAATCGATCCCCGTGCTGAAATGATTGAGCCGAACTATATGAAATACGAGTCATATAGTTGTAAAAAGTAACTCTTTTCAAATTGTATAATTTTTCTGTATCCACGACATTGTCATCTGACAAGAACAAGGCATACAGAGTGGAAATACATTGTATAAAAATATTATTTTACTAATTATGTTCTCAAAGCGTTGGGGAACCGTACCTTAAACGCTCTTAAAATAAAAATATATTTTTGCTGAGGAAGGTCTCAGAATTGGCCTAGAATATAAGCTTTACAAAGGCTCTGTATATGCAGCAGAAAAATAAACTTGAAAAATAAACAGATACTGTCTTTTAGCTTCGCAGGGTAGCCTGAGACTGCGATACTTTTCGTTTTAAGATTTGAAGAAAGGCTTAATTATAGATATAAGCCACCACGTTGAACAATGGTAGGCATACTTGAAATGTGCACACAAAGATTATTATTTTGGTAAAAAAATGAATTTTATTTTATTATTCTGTCTAAAATATGCCGAATGAAGACGTACATCCAGTGCAAACTTCACTGGTCATCGTAAATATAAACATCTCGGCATTCGCAACATAATTTCAACCTTTTCAGTGCGGGGATCGACTTTAGACATCAAAATCTGCCCGTCATTAGACGTCAGATTCTGACGTCTAAAGACGGTCCTCGCACTGA
Organism: Flabesymbios commensalis; assembly: GCA_964017125.1. Lineage (NCBI taxonomy): Eukaryota > Metazoa > Annelida > Polychaeta > Terebellida > Flabelligeridae > Flabesymbios > Flabesymbios commensalis. Next base: position 16,695,535 of record OZ024918.1, on the reverse strand, counting down.
AAAAGTAAAATATTGATAATGGCGTACACCCATGACACGGGTATTCAAATTAGCAGAGAGAGATGGCTAACTAGGACATTTATAATGATTTTAATTTGAAATAACCCTTTGATCTCTTGATTTATGTAAAATAAGTCTGCGCTATAAGGGTTAACCCTTTCCAACCTAAATTTGCCATTGTTATCTTCATCCACTACAAGCCGCGAATTGCTTTCGCAATTCTCGACTTGCAGTGGATGAAGAGGACTTGAAGTGGGTGATAAATGAAAAAAACTATTGTTATTAATAACCAGTTGCATAAAAAAAATCGTTCTAAGACCCCTAGTTTTTAGGAAATTAAGATCGGGTCGAAGTTGTGTCTCGCATAGAGGGAAACTTTTCTATCCTGATCTGTAAATTCATCAATTTTCCGTCCTATTTATGTGTCGTATTTTTCACCAACACGGAATATCTGATTGCTGATTTACAACCAGGTGACTTGAATATATCGCTCTTCGTTTGATTGGTGTCGAGAGATTTTCTTATTGAAACCCTTTCACCGCGAAACCCGACTATAGTCTTTTTAACCCTTACAGCGCGGGGATCGACTTTAGACGTCATAATCTGACGTCTACAGACGTCAGATTATGACGTCTAAAGTTGATCCCAGCACTGTAAGAGTAGAAATATTTATAACGGCCGTAGACCCATAACATAGGTATTGAAATGAATCAGTAAGAACTGACGAAGACATTTATGATGATCTAAAATTGAAAATAACCCTTTGGCCTCCATGTTTTTTTTATTAAAAAATTCAGCGCTTTAAGGGTTAAACCTGTTTTATTAGCAGCTGTCATTGTGAAGAAATGCGTTTTTAAACATCAAGATTTGCAAATGTTTTATCTCAAATCAAAGAGTATAAGAAATTTCCACCCACTTGATGTCGTGTCTCGCTACCGCGAGACACAACTTCAAGTGGGTGAAAATATAAAATTTTTTAAATTTAAATTGTATTAGGGCCTACTTAGCGCTTTAAGGGTTATTTTTTTCATCTTGAAAAAACCTGCGTGTTGACCCAGCTCAGTTATTTACTCAGGTATTTTGTTCAAATTTCAAACACGTGACGTAAATAAGATGACCTTGAAACGCCCGCCAAGATATTTATTTTAAAATTAACGACGGCTTTGCATGTGAAAATGAGGAGGCTCTGGCTCTTCTGCTTTAATATTTATTAGGACCGAATGGTTACAATCAAAGTGAACTGAGGGAGGCGAAACGTTGAAGTTGATGACGACAGGCATGCGATCATCGGCGGTGATATTTTGTGGAGCTGGGGCCCATCCCACAAATAATTTTAAGAAAAGTTAAGGTTAACTTCTCTAATGCAAATAAGAGAAAGTTAAGATGATCTTAATTTTAAAATTCTTTGTTGAACTTTTCTAATACAAATAAGAGAAATTTAAGACTATTTTAGTTTTAAAATTCTTTGTGGGATGGGCCCCCTGAGCACACAACCCACACATCACCTATATACTAGTATTTACTAATAATATTTGATTTTATGTACTGATATTTGTTTTTGTGTACTGTTGCTAATATTTTGTTTTATGAACTGCTGTAACCCTGTATTTTGCAAATACAGTGTAACATTTTGTGAAGCAAATAAATTTGACTTGATTGGACTTTGACTTGACTAACCCTCACACCCGTATTCACGACTATAATCGTTTTTAATCGGTGTTATTACCTTATTAAGTCACAGTTATTGCGAACGAAAAGTGTGTTTAAACAGCATGATTAGCAAATTGTTGTTCTCAAAATAAACCAATACGAGTAATTTTCACCCACTTGAAGTTTTGGATCGTGGTAGCGAGACACAGCTTCAAGTAGGCGAAAATTATAATTATTTAATTTAGCACTGTGAGAGTTAGTTATGTGCGACAATTCGGAGTATAGTTCTACTTTTTTACTAGTCAGCAGGTCACCTGGTTCTAAGTGCATACCATTTTCAAACCATACGTTTATTGTTAAATAATGGGGTCGAAATATGTTTTTATTTTGTTAGTTATTATTAAATCCGATTGTGTATTATTTGAAAAAGTGTACAAATTGCGGGAGTTTTTTTAAAATCCATCAATTTAAGACTTTATATTATTTCTGAACTATCCTCACTAGAGCGTTGTGTGATAATTATACCACTTTAAATATAATGCTGTGTAGATTCAGGGTCTGTTAATATTTTCAATAATTAAATCAGCAATTTACGACACATTTTGCAAGATCAGATTACAGATATGAAGTTGCGCCTCGCTACCGCGACCCATAACTTCAAGAGGGAGAAAATTATTAATATTTTGAGAAGAAAAATTAGTAAATGTTGATGTTTAAACACCATTTCATTCTAAATAACGGTTATTTATTGGCTAAAAAAGGGATTCAGTCGTAATTAGCGGCGAAAGGGTCAAAAGGCTAATTCCCACCTGTGTCATCATTTTAGGAAGCTACGACACGTGGTTTTACAACACTTAAAATGTGCGATACATCGTTCTGCAAAGTTACGATAGGTGGTTCTGCAACACTTAAAAAATTACGATACGTGGTTCTACAGCAATTAGAAAGCTACGATACGTGGTTCGTTGGCACTTAGAATTCTACGATACGTGGTTCTGCAGCACTTGGAAAGCTGCAATAAGATACGTGATTCTGCAACACCTATCTTACTCAGATTCAAGGTCTATACAGCTCATCATGCTCAGATGAAGACAGTACACCGACCAGAAAGCAATATGTCATCCTTAGAAATATATAATTAAAGGACGAAGGGTTGAATTGTAATTTATCAAGAAACACAAGAGCACTTGCAGTGACAGCCGTGTGTTTTCTAACGCAGGCAGCCTATTATTAAGACATCCCACAGTCAGGAGAAATAATCATATTCAAATTGCTTTTCTAAAGGCAACACAGAAGTATAGTGCACTCTAATGTATACGTTCTTATATCGGTTATAGTAGTCAGGTCTTATAAACATGTTAAACGTTAACTGTTTGGCCGCCAAATTATTCAATTTTAATTTTCACCCACTTGAAGTTGTGCCTCGCTGACGCGATCCACAACTTCAAGTGAGTGAAAATTATTCAGATTAGACAAAATGGAGGTCAATTCTTTTTTAAATCTTGCTGCTTGATGTCATATTTTATCCTCAACATTATTATGAATGTGGTACTTAATGTTCTAATAAAAAATGAAAACCCGAATATATGGGCAGCGGCACCGGCGGTTAAAGGGATAAAGCTACGCTTAGGGGTGACATGATAAGTTTTCAGTATAACAATATCACAGTACAAAAGCAAGCAGCACAGTAATTGCTAATTTTTTAAATTAGCAGCTACTGAAAAATAATATACACTGGTAATATACAACACCGAAAAAAATAGTTCAAATTCTCAACCCCTTAAGACTAATATTTTCCTACATTATGTGTAACCATACCCAGTCATTACAGTCACGTTTTACTCATTATTTATTAACTATACGTATACAAAACATTCGACTGTTTTTTCAATGGGGTTGCAATTTTTAACCAACTTATCACAAGCCTAATTTTTTGGGGCCATTGTAGGCTACATGAAGAAATATCGAATAAAATCGAATTTGCCCATGAAACAATACGGACATTTCTAATTAGACTATAGTCCCTTGTAAAGAATTAATCAATTCCCAATAAAGTATTTGTAAGATCAGTGCTGATGATGGTAGTGTTAGTTAAAAATGTGTAATGATATAATCATAATTTTATACTTATACAGTGTACTGTTCGGCTTCCAAAGTATCACATCTAAGTTGGCAACTGATACTGCTATCACATTAAGTACCCCCAGTGAAGACGATACGTTCACCCAATGCAGTTTTAGTGTTGTGCCAGTGTCGGAGACGCTGGCCCAACATTAAACCAGCATTGGATGGAAATATCAAGCTTGCTGGAACCGGCGTTCAAGGTTACATACATCCACGTAATGATTGGATTTGGTGGGGTAATTTGACGACACATCGTGTTTCCCAATCTCCCATGGTCCTGCTATACGGTATATACGTATATGCTATAGGCCCATATACGGTATGTATACGTATTAACCCTTGTGCTGCTAGGACCGTATATATATATACGGAGGACCGTATATATATATATACGGTCGTATATATATATACGGTTTCAAGTATGTTTTAAAACAAACAAAATATCTCTGTAATTGAAAATGATTTGGGATAAATAGTAATATGTTCCTTCGTTCCCATTAAATACGAGCGAAATAAATTACGCTAAGTTGTTCAAAGTGTTTTTGAGAAAAGTTGTTATGATTTCCTGCAGAGCACATTATCTGCGTCTCAACAAATAGTGCTAAATATATATATTTATATATATTTGTTATAGATTAAATGACTCGTGACATTTCTCTCAATTGGATATAAACTAATGCTTTCCCGCATTAATGCTATTTATTTTTCAAGAAGATAAATTTGACCGAACCATGATTTAATTGCTACTACACTACACTTTCAAATGCAATAGTTGAAACAATTTAATAAACTCACTTAGTAAGTGCTAAGTTTAAACCTTCCAAGCGTTAACAAATATATACAAAATACGATATGCTAGGATTATCTATTGTCATGTTTAAAAATGTCAACCTGTTTTGGTCAGATTTTCTGACTGGAATATATGTTAATTTTTTTTCCAGGGTATGTTAAATTTGAGATCTATGGGTCCATGCCATTACAAATATTAAAATGTTAGGATTAAGTTTCTCTGAGTTCCTTTAGGACAAATAGGATTCTTTTAATTTTTCCAATGGAAATGAGAGCAAGTTAAGATAATCCTAATTTGGATTATTTAGTATAGGATGAGCCTCGGGAATGACAATCATATTATGAGTCACATCACAGCTATGTTACGCTAAATTCCAACCATTACCCATGACAGTAATTACAACAGTGTCACTTGCAAAGCCGAAAGGCAGAAGCTGCTTATTTGTCAAGGCAAGAGTAGCGCGACTTAGCACAATACAACACAGATTACCAATAAAAACGACGCTACCCAATGTTTGCTAAATGTTGGGCCAGCGTCGCAGAAAAAAAATGTCACTAAGTAGCACAATGTTCACAGATAAAAAGTATTTTTTGAAAAAAAAGGTATGAAAACTATTTTCTATTCTCCGTGTGTTGAAGATGGAAAGAACATGATTTATTGCTTTCTAAGATCAATGACAGCTCGGAATGTATCGGCAAATAGAGGGGATTCCCACTTGGGGGTTTTCCAAATAACGACAACATAAGCGTTTCTAATTAATTCAATTTCAAGTTATAAGATAAAAAGTAACTAAAATATGTCAATATGTCGCAGTAGTTTTTCATTGCCATTTATTATGATGAACCAATTGTGGTGATAGCAAGATGTGTACAAAGAATCGTAGTATACCCCTGAATAATTTACAACGGCATGCATGGAACGAAATCCTTTAACCTTTTCACTACCATACATGACGGAAATTTCCGTCGTCATTCGTCAATGAACGTAACCATAAAATGACACAAATTTTCGTCAAATATATACTACATTTATGTATTTTTCGTCATTTGAAGCTGGAAATTGCGTTAGCAATTCCAGCTTCAAATGACAAAAAATAGAACTCCTACACCAGTATATCTGGATCCTGGCATGCACTCCGGCCTGGAAGTCAAAGGGTTAAACAAGCCCCCCCACTCTCCAGCAAACGCAAGCCAATGCTGATTTAATGTTGATCCAGCGTCATAATCGCTGGATTAACATTTAACTGGCTTTGGTTCAACGTCTTGATCTTGCAGGGTCATTTCGTAGTTATTTAAATATGAGTAGAACACCATACCTGGGCCAAAAATATTATTTTCTGAGATAAGATGAAGGTTCAAGATTATGAGCCGCTCTAAATTAAATCAATGTTACGAAATGCCAAAGAGCAGTAGCTGTTAATTTGGAAAGTAAGCAGTTGCTTCCTTTTGGCTTTGCATTGAAGTGGAAAAGTCCTATGTTTTAAATAATGACATTTCTCTACTTTTGAATCAAATCTATAAAATATATTTTAATATATTATTGTTAATAACCTTTTCACTACCATACATGACGGAAATTTCCGTCGTCATTCGTCGATGAACGTAACCATAAAATGACACAAATTTTCGTCAAATATATACTACATTTATGTATTTTTCGTCATTTGAAGCTGGAAATTGCGTTAGCAATTCCATCTTTAAATGACGAAAAATAGAACTCCTACACCAGTATATCTGGATCCTAGCATGCACTCCGGCCTGGAAGTCAAAGGGTTAATAGCTTTGGTTAAACTTGTCTACACTTCTTTTACGAAAAGACCCGTTAAAATGCAAGAAATGTAATGCCGTCCCAACACATACATATGACTCTTTAGAAATATCTCTAAACAGATCTCTTAATCATCTAAGGTGAGAAGGAAATAATTATAGACTTATAAAACTTATACGGTGACGGTAATTGCATTAATTACAGCCACAATCCAAGTTACTATACATTTATAGTATGCACCATCAAAATAATTACCAAAGAATGGCAAATCGAATAGCATGTAATAACAACTTTTTACTTCACATATAAGGTAAGATATGTACGATATTTATGCTGCGCAAAGGCAAACAGCAGTAACTGCTCACTTGAAAAGTAAGCTGTCACTGCTGTTTGCCATTGCACGGCAGTTTTTGGCGTGCGAATCATAAGAAATTCCCCGCCAATTTGTCAACATTCAGCTTAGCCAGATATAGAAATGATAAAGTATATTCTACTGGCAGGAAAACCCTTAAACTGCTAAGTTAAATATTTGAAATTTTTACCCACTTCAAGTTGTGTCTCGCTACCGCGATCCACAACTTCAAGTGGGTAAAAATTACTAGTGCATTTGTTTCATTTTAGACAAAATATTTCTATATCTTGATGTCTAACCACACATTATGTCCCCAATAACTGCAATTTAAACGGCTAATAAAATTGATTGAAACTACTATAATAGTCGTGCTTAGTGATTAAAAGGTTGATGTGTGAGCAATTTCTTTTATGACGTGTGTGTGTATTTATTTAAAATCGAGAAATGTTTATTTGCTGAGTTGACGCATTATCCGTAATTGGACTTTTATTGGACGAGCACGAATCGGGAAAGAATAAAAAAAATGGAAATAAGCAAATGTGCGCCGTACCGTGCCCGATATTGTGCACGATAATAACGTATTCGCATAATGGAACAGCAAAGATTCTCGATAGAGAGACACATAATGCACATATTAATGATAATCCTTTCATCTAAAGTGTTTCTATGTAAGCATGTAGAATCTAATTTGTGTTCAACTTCTGATTATGTTTATACTTCAATTAGTCAAGCATGGATACAATATTATAAACATTGCATCATCTAATACGTCTTAGTAATGTCTTGTTTGGCATTTGTTTTCAAATACAATTAAAACATCTTCACTTGGTATTAACCCTTTTAGTGCGGGGACCGTCTATATACGTCAGAATTTGACGTCCATAGACGTCAGATTCTTGCGTCTATAGTCGATCCCCGCAATGAAAGAGGATAATATTTATAATGGACGTAGAACCAAAACATAGTTTTTCAAATGGAGGGAAAAAACGATTTCAAATTTTGTATCTTGTCCAATATAAAAATATTTCAGCGCCTTAAGGGTTAAAAATACACCCAGTACTATATATAGTATAGTGTTTATTTGATTTAAAAATATTTATACATTTTTTCAGTCCATCTCTGCTGCTGTGCAAAATCAAAAGGCAGTATCTGCTTACTTGTAAAGTAGACACACATGTATACTGCGTTTTGGCTTCTTTGCACGGCAGTAGGGTGGTGATTTCCGATAATTATTTATTACAAATTCTCAGTTTCAAACAGCTTTCCTTGTTGTGACAACTGGTTGCGTGCGCTGACCCCCACATAGCATTTCTAGCAAACACGAGATGACAAACCAATGCTGGCACAAAGTTGGCCAAGCGTCGAAGACGCTGGGCCAACGTTGTGCCAGCATTGGCGCACCGCTTCGTGCCGACAGCATTGTTTATGTGACAGCTGTCATCAAACACTGGCTCTGACATAGCTTTCAATTTTTCGTCCGCATTTTTTGGCCGTCGAAGGTATGATGGATGAGGGGCAAACCAACGCCCAGGTAGCCCACAATATGGTGTCAGAATAGAATTATACGCCGCGTGAAACTACATTGTTAATGATTTCAAGCTATTTGTGATAGAGCACTTATTTATTTTTCACCGAGTTAATGCACCAGGGATGACTACATTTATCCCTCAACAATTTAACTTGAGCTATTTTACTCGGCATTTGGCCACTAAGCCTTTGGGGTATTGATTTGAATAAAAATTATTCAACGCAATTATTCTATTATAAAAAACAGACCGTTCTGATATTTCATTTGATATATTATATAAGGAGATTGAGTGAAGTAATTGGTATTCACCTTAACTCTTACAACGTTGAAATATTTTTCCTACACACCATAGAGATCAAAGAGGTTATTTTTAATTTGAAATCAGCATAAATGTCATCAGAAATAAATAGTTTACATAAACCAAGAGACAAAATTTGAAGTCATCATAAATGCCTTATATTTCGCTTTTCCTGCTTCATTTGAATACCTTTGTTATGGGCCTATGGTCATTATAAATAGTTTACTCTTTCAGCTCGGGGATTTAGTTCAGACGTCAGAATCTCACGTCTACAGACGTCAGATTCTGACGACAAAAATAAAATTATATATTTTCAATTCTCAACTAAACCCGAAATAGTGTCTCGCTGTCGCTTATTTCTAATAACGAATGAATCACAGAGTATTTTATTTGGTTTAGAGGGGTATTTGTTTGCCCAATGAAGAGCATATTAAATTTATGAAAGAAATATCAGTACCACCATGGTTAGAGTTAGAATATTATTATACGACAACACCAGTAGAATTATATCGCAAGCATAATTATACCACAACATCACTACTGCCACACCTAAATTAATCTTAGGAATAGCTAATTATACTACAGCTTCGCTACTGACACAGTTTGTATAATTATACCACACGCCTCGGTAGGGCCTACACAATGACAAAGCTAGCCATATGTATAGTGTAATTATACCACCAGCATCAGTACTTCCATTATAATCATTGTTAAAGTCAGCATTATTAGTATACAATATCATAAATAGAGCCATGATAAAGCTAAGCGAATTCTTTAAAATTATTTCCCAAGCTTCAGTACCATTGTGACAAAACAAGTATGACTATGCCATAATCATTAGTCAGGTCATAGTAGAGCTAGTCTCAAGAGTGGCCAGTATAATTATACCACAACATCACTATTGTCATAGTAAAGCTAGTCTTAGAAGTAGTCATTATAATTATACCACTCCAGCATTACTGTCATAGTAAAGCTAGTCTTAGAAGTATCTAGTATAATTATACCACACCATCACTACTGTCATAGTAAAGCTAGTCTTAATAGCCAGTCCATATATAATTATACCACAATAGCATAATAATGGTAAAACCAGTATAATTACACCACACGATAAGTATATATGGTAAAGCTAGTATAATTACACCACACCGTCAGTATATATGTTAAAGCTAGTATATTTACACCACCCATTCAGTAGATATTGCAAAGCTAGTATAATTACACCACACCATCAGTCTATATTGTAAAGCTAGTATAATTACACCACACCATCAGTCTATATTGTAAAGCTAGTACTATAATTACACCACACTATCAGTATATATGGTAGAGCTAGTATAATTACATCACAAGAACAGTATTATGTTAAAGCTAGTATAATTACACCACACCGTCACTATACATTAAAACTAGTATATCACAGTACACACCAGGCATTGAACCAATGTTGGTTTAATGTTGGGCCAGCGTCTGCGACGCTGGTCCAACATTAAACCAACATTGGTTTAACATCTCGTGAGTACTGGATAATTACAGTACCCCCATCAGTACACCTGTGAGGAGGATACTTAAACATTCAGATCGCGAGTCAGACGGTTGTATAATTACACACACAGTGACGTTTAGAAAAGTGGGGCCTGATTGGATCTGACGGCTTGCGCTCAAACTACTATTTTGACAGTATGGTTCGCGAGATAAGATGATTTGATAAAACAGTAGTTTAAGGCAGTTCTTTATTGTGTACTCTCACGCGAGCTGGTAAATAAAACAGTCCTTGTCTGTATCGATACAATCGCTGGCTGGTACTGTATGAATTATAGATATAGATTGGGTTAACTCCACACGTGGTTAAATAAACGGGGAAGTGATCGGTATGTTTAGTGACACGCTGTTGGATACAATAAGGTGGACTGGGTTTGGCCTACAATAGTTCTTGCGCAAAATATTATATCATAAAATATCACTTTATTGAGCTCTATGCAATACCCTTAATTAAACAACACTTTTAAATCCTCACGATACATCAAAACATCATTTTGTATCTAGGTGTTTTAGAATGGAATTTTCATGGAATAAAATTTAAAAAACAGAATAATGAATACAATTTATTTGTGCATTTGCCACCCACTTCATGTCATCTTCTTCTACTAGAAGTCGAGAATCGCGACAGCAATTCGCGGCTTGTAGTGGATGATGATGACAATGGTGATTTCAGGCTTGACAGGGTTAAAGGGAGTACCCCTACACCCCCATTACTTTTGATTAAAAAGGTACATTAACAATTGAATTATTTCATGTTTTTATTGCTAAAATACCATTAGTCTTATCATATTTCAACAATAAAAGCTAAAATTCAATGACTACCGGTGTACCAGGCAAGGTTATGATAACCAAGATTAAACTATATGTAGTTGGCTTTAGTCCCTTTAAATGTATTCATTAACACATTTTAATACATTTCCACTACCTTTATTATACAACATTGCCCATTACAGATAAATAGATAGGTATTTATTGACGACGCAAAGTCATATGCGTTATTAAAAATGAACAACACATTATATTATGTCAAAGTGTATGATATGATAAAATAGAAAATGGCGTAAATATATGTACAAATATGAAATGCTTTAAAATACCTAGCGATGCTATACATGATTGATATTATGTTCCCCGTACCAAAACCAGGGATAAAATAGCTGCTATTAATATAACTAGTAGCAGAAAAGACACTTTGGAAAGCGTTGGATAAATACACTGTGATTGGATGGGACTATCGATATAATTCTCGTATGAATACAGTATGTTGATACGACGATAAGCCAACATCGACCCAACATTGGGTCAATGTCTCGTGCTGCTGACACAGAGATGGAGACAAAGTGCACGTGGCAATAAATATTCTATCAGCGCAGGCTTCGGTTGGGTGCGTGTGTAAAATTAGCTGCTGTCAGTTATTTTCAGGAGGTTATGTCAAGTTGTGATATTACCAGAGAATTTCTGTGATATTATGATGAGTACACTGCTTCGCAAAGCCGGGTATTTGTCATCGTGGTTGTGCATATACAGTGCTCCAAACTGTTCAAAGGTATGGAGTGCACAGTGCTGAAGTCATTCGAAATTGGAGTAGAGCATTATAGTCCCGGCTTTGGGCTTCCTTCTGTCGCGATATTGCCATGATTGTGCAGAGAACGACGTAAAGCAATAGTCACTCACCCGAAGCCAAAATGCTGTAACTGTTTTTTTGAAAAGTAAACAGTTCCTAATGTGTGTCTTTTCACGGTGGGGGCGGGGGCCTAGGGTAGTGGTTAGCACCGCTGCCTTTCACGCTAGATTCCGGGGTTTGTTTCCCGGTCTCGGCGGTTTGAAAGAAACAAAAGTGTTTCTCACCCATCCGGGCGGGGGCCCTAGGGTAGTGGTTAGCACCGCTGCCTTTCACGCCAGAGTTCGGGGTTCGGTTCCCGGACTCGGCGGTTTGAAAAAAACAAAAATGTTTCTTCCCCATCCACGTGTAAAAGTCAGTATTGCGGGGAGCCTCCGTGACCGAGAGGTAGCGTGCTCGGCCTCAGACCGCCAGGGCTCGAATTTCGAATCCTGTGTCTGGAGACAGTGTCATCTCAATCATCTCACCATCCTCAGGAGGTTTTCCTGGCCCAGTTTAGCCTATATGTGCACAAAGGTGGCCTAAAGCCCGATTCATTTCATTTCATTTCATTTCTCACCCATCCACTCGTAAAACTCAGTATTGTGAGGAACCTCCGTGACTGAGAGGTATAGCGTGCTCGGCCTCATACCTCCAGGGTTTAAATTTCGAATCCTGTGTCTAGAGGCCAGTCTCATCTCCCTCATCTCACCATCCTCAGGAGGTTCTCCTGGCCCAATTTAGCCTGTATGTGCACAAAAGCATGTCCCCAAAATTTGATCGGCCGAATTGATTACGCCTTAAAATGAAAAATAAAAGTTTTTCGATAACATCCATGACAAAAATAAAAAGGACACTTCGTGAATAAAAATATGTTTTACTTTAGGTGTATGATATTTGTTACTAAATTTTGTCTAGTCGCTGATGACAATAATAATAACAACAACAACAAAAACAACAACAACAACATTGATATGGTGAAGGCCTTAGAGCTTAACCCTCAAATCGCTGAAATATTTTTATATAAACCATGGAAACCAAAGGTTTTTTTAAATTTGAAATCATCATAAATGTCATATTTAGCTCTTTACGATTCATTTGAATACCTATGTTATGGATCTACGGCCATTAAAAAGATGTTTACTCTTACAGTGCGGGGATCGACTTTAGACGTCAGAATCTGACGTCTAAAGACGTCAGATTCTGACGTCTAAAGTCGATCCCCGCACTGCAAGGGTTAAGCCATGCGAGTGTAGTAGTATACACACTCCAGACTACTTCGTATTGTTGTTGTTGTGATGAACGACATGGACCGATTTACCTCTTCCAAATACTAAAGAAGACTCACAAAATTTATAGCCGCTAGTGAATATTGCTTGACATCACATTCTGCACAATCATGGCAATATCGCGACAGAAGGAAATCCGAAGTCGGGACTGTGCTCTATTCAAGCTCATAGCGACTGTGCTTGCATGATCACATGGCTCGTAGCCACCTGTTTCGCGGATTGCCACATTTTTTTACTGCTTCATATTATATTTGTTTTTTAAATATACTATATAGTTTTTACCATTGTCTTATTTCATACTGCAGTTCCTGTAGCATAATTATGCACTTGTATATATTTTTGGTTTCTACGCTTTTCAGAGTGTTTTTTTACTACTAACATAATTAGTTTCTTATACATAGTAGCTATTTTATCTCTGGTTTTGGTGCGGGAAACAAAATGATAGACCCCATGTTATCTAAGCAATGCCTTTTAATTTTCTTTTAAGAGCCATATATATTACCGAAATACCCAGTTTTTAATATGGCAATGCCACTTAACATGATTTTAGTTGTTTGTCATACCATGTATATTGTCATATGATTTTAACAAACAAACATTCTTGTATATACATGTACATAATATCTCTCTTATTACTATGACATATAAGTCTGTAGGATCCTTTAGACTGTCAGATAGGATCCTTTAGCTCCGAGGCGACGATATACAGGACTATGCACTTCAGGTCTTTTTGAACAGTTTTAAGCACTGTATATCCACAACCTCGATGACAAATTAAATATCTCACCCGGCCAGTATCGATCCAAAGCCAGATCGAATGAGCCACGAACACAATGATAAACTTGCTCTGCTCTGGCTAGCCAAAAGCAGTATCTGCCCACTTGTTAAGTAAGCAGATACTGCCTTTTTGCTTTGCATGTCAGTATACTATTTTATTAAACCTTTTCAGTGTGAACGACGATTTGAAACATATATTTCTGTATTTTTGTTGCAGGAAAAATCTTGACTAAAACTTTTTGTATTTTAATGCTGGATATTGCTTCAAAAATGCCAGAGAAACAATTATAGAACATATCGTCCCCTTGGATATGAAAAGGTGTATCTGCCACTTTACAAAGTGGCAGATACACCCTTTCATATCCAAGGGGACAATATGATGCAATGCTGACGTAACCCTCAAAGCGATGACATACTTTCGGACAAACCATGGAGACCAAAAAGTTTTTTCTATTTGTGACCATCACAAAATGAATGTCTTATAGTTAGCTTTTTCCCGCTTCATTTCCATACCTATGTTATGGGTCTACGGCCATTACAAATATTTTTACTCTTCCAGTGCGGGGATCTACTTTAGACGTCAGATTATGACGACTAAAGTCGATCCCCAGTGCGGGGATAGGCCTTAGACGTCAGAATCTGACGTCTGCAGACGTCAGATTCTGACGTCTAAGGTCGATCCCCGCGCTGTATTGGTTAATGTTGGCCAACATTAAACCAGCATTGGGTCTATGTTTGTGTCAGATTGTCGTGAGAGGGCTGGTGTCACCGTCACTGTGTCAACTGTGTGTGTGCAGTATTGGCCTGTGTCAACCGTGCGTGTGTCAACCTAGTCTCACTGGTCCGTAATAGCAGGCTTATGGTGTGTGCTCATCTACAGAATCCGTACCACTACCATACTAATAAATAACAAGGTCTGGTCCGGTGGTAAATGTAAACTGTGGAGACCAAAGGTTTTTTTTAATTTGAAATAATCATAAATGTCTTAGTTAGCTCTTTCCGCTAAATGAATACCTATATGTTATGGGGATCGACTTTAGATGTCACAATCTGACGTCTGTAGACGTGAGATTCTGACGTCTAAAGTCGGTCCCCGGGCTGAAACGGTTAACACCTTGCTGATATTTAGCTCATTATTTGTCCATGATACATCCCCCATAACATAATGACCATGTATGTTATACAGGATTTCAAATCCCGATCCTGGAGTGAATAATCTAATTGCTTTAGGCTTTGCAGTGTACAATAAAATAAGGAGGGGATAAATTATATATAGTTATAAATTAACCACTGCAACATTGTTCTAAATGTGTCATTATAAAATTTATTTATTTTAATGAATAAATAAATAAATAGGGTTTTGATTAGTTCTTTCCAGTTAAACACCAATCTTAACCTCACTGTTTTAATTTGACGCTATTTTTTTCCAATTTGGAAGGCGTTCAGCTAATCTTTCGTTTTGAATGAAATATAAAACAGTCGCCAAAAGTAAAGAATTTGACATTTTTCTTCATTTTAATCTATAAACCTTAGCTAAATTTTCAGCTTTAACTTGATCTCATTACAATTTAGACATGTTATTTTATAAATATGTACCTCAGTATATTTTGGCGACTTCAAGTCACGTCTGGTATACATACTCATTTATATAACTATGATGACATTATGGTTCTAAAGTATAATATTCCACTCTGCTCGAATAACCCGTCGTCCGCTAGGTCCTATATATTATACGTTTTCAGACAAGTTGCAAACAAAATAGAAAGCTATTTAACTTAATCCTCTATCCTTACAGCGCTGAATGATTTTCGTTTTAACCATGGAGACCAAAGGGTTTTGTCTATTGGAAATCATCATAAATGCCTAAGCTCTTTCCGATCCCTTTAAAATACCTATATTATGGGCCTACGACCATTATAAATATTTTTACTCTTATAGTGCGGGGATCGACTGAAGACGTCAGAATATGACGTCTACAGACGTCAGATTATGACGACTGAAGTCGGTCCCCGCGCTGTAAGGGTTAACCCCCCAATCTGCACCAAAGCATCGTTTTGTTTGTCTGAAGAATGACTTAACCCTTTGACTTCCAGGCCGGAGTGCATGCCAGGATCCAGATATACTGGTGTGGGAGTTCTATTTTTCGTCATTTGAAGCTGGAATTGCTAACGCAATTTCCAGCTTCAAATGACGAAAAATACATAAATGTAGTATATACTTGACGAAAATTTGTGTCATTTTATGGTTATGTTCATTGACAAATGACTACGGAAATTTCCGTCATGTATGGTAGTGAAAAGGTTAATTTCCTAAAACCTAGGGTATTTAGAACGAAGATTTTTCATGGAACTGTTTGAATATAACATTACATATTTCTCTTTTGCCACCCACTTCAAGTCATCTTCATCCACTACAATTAGAGAATCGCTGTCGCCATCCTCGGCTTGTATTGGATGAAGATGACAATGGTGAATTAGGGTTAATAAATTTAATTTATGTTGAAGGAAATTCTCAGTTAGAACAATTATCAATTTAGGCAATGTCCATTTTTCATAAATCAAAATATTTTTCCGTTATTTGAAGTTGGAAATTGTGTCAGCAAGCTATGCTTCAAATTAAAGGAAACTATTTTTATTTGGTCCTGACAATTTAACAGGGAGAATAATTAAATTTGAGAAATAGCTTTTTTCTCAGTTATTTTTCGTCATTTGACGCTGAAATTGCTGACGTAACTTCCACGAATGACGAAAAATATTCACCGACACTTCAGCAGGAAAAGTGTCACTGACGGTCACTCCTGACAACGGAGGAGCGAGACTGGACTGTGGCCAGCGAGGGAGCCTGGCGGCGGACAGACGAACGGACGGACACGGGGAGACGCAAACACCGCGCGAGTATGCGCCTTAACTGGGGACAAAGGCCACGCTGTGCCGGAGGCCGCCTGACCAGAGACACCTGCCGAGTGGCGGGCACACCTGCACTCATGTCCGCCATCACTTCCCCGTGAGAGACAATGGCCAAGTATAGCAAGGTATCACCCAGTGGTGCGTGAAGCAGTCGCATGAGGCGCCAGCGGTCTAAAACAAAGATAAGTACCGCTCTGTAAAACCAAAAGGCAGTAACTGCAGTTACTGCCTTTTGCTTTGCAGAGCAGAGTATACATGCACGTCCAGCAAAAATCACAAAATCTCTAACCATTAGTGAATTTGAAGGTTGTATTTTGAAATAGAGGTAGACGATTTTGAAATATAATCAAATATAATCGGGACCGGCGGTGAAAGGGTTAGGTAAAACGCGAAGCTGAGAATGTGGAAGGTCTGAATATATATATTTCTGATGCAAATAAGTAATAAAACACACAAATTGTTGACAAAATCTTTTAACTCTTGTGAAGATGAATTGTTTGGTACAATTGTTCATTCATTTAACGCTGGAATTGCTAACCCCAGTAAACACATTTGTATAACATTTATACAACGTCTTCGACGTTGGTCCAACATTGTATAAATGCTATACAATACAGATGTTTTGTGTTTACTGGGAACGCACTTTCCAGCTTCAAATAAAGAAAACTAGTTATAGTTGAGAAAAATATCTATCTTCCGAATTTAATTACTTATTTGCCCGATCATCTGTCACAACAAAATTAATTATCAATTTCAGTTTCGGCTTGACATTTGTTTGTGACGCCTAAAGTTGATCCCCACACTGTAAGAGTGAAAATATTTATAATATGGCCGTAGACCCATCACATGGATATTAAAATGAATCAAAAAGAGCTGACTAAGACATTTATGATGATGTCTAATCGAATACAACCCTTTGGTCGCCATAATTTATACAAAATTAATTCATCGTTGTAAGGGTTAAAACGTATAGGCCTATTTATATAATTATATATATTGTTCCAGCATATAAAGGGTTAATATAATACAAATACGCTGGACGATATTAACGTGGTATACTGGCCCGGTGTCCATCGGTTCGACCCTGATATTTTAACCCTCTCAGCGCGGGGAATGTCTTTAGACGTCAAAATCTGACGTCTGTATACGTCACATTCTGACGTCTCCGCTGAAAAAAATGAATAAAATCATACTGACCGTAGACCCATAACATAGATATTCAAATCAAGCGGAAAGAGATAACTAAGACACTTATGGTGATTTTAAATTGAAAAACCCTTTGCTCTGCATGGTTTATATACAAAATTTCAACGTTGCAAGGGTTTAAGTCCATATTGACCTATGAAGGCGCTTTCCGTGTTAAAGACCTCTCAGCGGTGACGTAAGGATGACATGAATAAATATTTGTCCGCTTTTCAAAGTCTCGAAAAATCCACTTATAAACCGAGTGTGTTCTGTATGAGCTGGGGCCGTATTCTCGTGACCATTTACGGAGTTCCGCATCGTAGATTTTTGGAATTTCCTCAAATATTTCCACATCTTTGGTTTTTTTCCGCAAGTGCTATTCTCGTTAATTTTACGATGCGGAAGTTTTAGGTAAAAGTTACGGAAAGAATTTGGGTGCCCTAAATTCTAGGAAAAAATGGCGTGTTTTGCATAAAAGTTAGGATGCGGAACTCCGCAACTACAGTTTTCCGCAAATAGTTTGAGAATAGCGATTTACGGAATTCCGCAGTTACGGAGTTCCGCATTTTAAAGTTGCGGAAAAATCCTAAAGTTAGGGGACTTTCACGAGAATACGGCCCCTGGACACGAATGCACTGGTAAACAAGAAAAAAATCATATTTTGAAATGGTGAGCGGTGTACGGAAGAGAGTCCCCCCAGCAAACACGAGACATGTACCAATGATGGGTTAATGTTGGGCCAGCGTCGCAGACGCTGGGCCAACATTAACCCAGCATTGGTTCAACGTCTCCTGTTTGCTGGGCCACATTTAAGAATCGTGTCATTGACTCGAAACAGTTCGAGACAATCAAAGTGAGATTCGCATCAGTGTATGTTTTTTGTTGATTTCGCTGTCAATTCTGTTATTAAATTTTGTAAGCACTTTTTTTGGCCAACAACATCGTAGTATATTACACTAACTTTTATAATAACTGAACACTTGGCTCACGGCTGAACAGTAATTTGTGATTAATTTTTAATATTGATCCCCCAAGTCAGTTTATGATATTTGTTTCCATAAATGTGTAGGTGAATCCTCTAGAAATACTACATTGAATAATACATTTTCTACATTGGATAAAAAGTATTGCGTGGTTGTATTAATCACACATTAGCCTTACACATATTCCACTACAAACAAATAGTTCACATAAAAACTAGTACAACATATTATGGGAGAAATTTTTTTTTATGCAAAAATGTTTCCTTGTCGTCACAAAATAGTAACATTCAATAAACGTATTTATAAATATATATGACATTAAAATTAACATCTCAATGCTTATTTTACATAAGTTATTAAAGACGCGTCTGTTTTTCCGTAAAACACATTCGATTTATATTTATACCTGCAGAATTCCCAGTAGCGCATGCTTTTTGCTAATTTCTCAGTCAATTTTCAACTGATTTTCCTATACTTTTGCAGAAGCTATTTTCTGTTAAAGCCCAGCATCCTGAAAATTTAGTAAAATTATATTGAATATTTAGAAAGTTAGACCATTTCATATGTAATTAATTTCTGGGCTTAAAATCCCAACTAATTTAATCAGTTTTGGAGGGACGGCATGTAGTAAAATATAAATTATGTCGTCCCTCTATTCAATTTATTTTTTGCAAAACTTTCAGTACTGCTGGGCCTCTGATGCAAAATAGTCCTTTCAAAATTTCAGGAAAATTGGTTAATCATTGACTGAGAAATCAAAGAAACATTTGCGCTACTAGAATTCTGCTTTCAGCTATGTGTGTTTTGATTATTTATTATTACCTATAAGATTCAAGACTTAACGTTAAACCACAATTAACGTGGTATTATTATATTGTTGGTACAAGTGTTGTTCTGAAGACCATCCAACTAAATATCTTAAAATTATAATTACCTTAACTCTCTCTTATTTCTATTAGAAAAAAATAAGATTTATCTCAACTTTTCTAACGATAATAAGAGAAAGGTAAGATAAAGTTAACCCTTTCAGCGCGGGGACCGTCTTTATACGCTACAATGTGACGTCTGTATCCGTCAGTTTCTGAGGTATAAAGACGGTACCCGTACTGAAAAAATTGAAATATATAAATGGCCGTAGACCCATCACATAGGTATTCAAATGAATCGGAAAGAGATAATAATTTATTAAGACTTGTATGTTGCTTTCAAAATGAAAAAACCCTTTGGTCTCCATGGTTTAAACTAAATTAATTTAGCCTTTGGGGGGGGGGGGGGTATTTTAATGATTTTTAGTGAGATGGTCTCCTGGAGACCAAATCAATGACGGACGTTGGGGAAATTTCGGCTTGAGGACGAGGATAAAACATGTGTCGTGAATCTAGGTATGCATAGGTTTGATATTTAAAAGAGATTAATCACATCGACATATTTCTGTAGCATTATTATTTTATTAGAACTAGCATGTCCTAAAATAATTATTCTTGTTGATTTAAACTTGATAACTCTTCTTAATATTTTTACATGTACGATACACCAAATACATAGGCCTATTATTGTCTGTTAGAAAAAAATTATGGTAATTTTTTTACTACAATACAATAAATTAGAAACAGCGAAAAAAGAAAGTATACAATACTTCAAGAAAATAAATCTTGCTAATATTTGTTGCTCTCACATGCAAGATTAATAACAGAAATTAAACTTCAATATATTGATATACCTTGAATAGAATTAAAAAGAAATGATATTCTTTCTTAATAATTGAAAGAATCAAGTATGATATTGAGCAAACATATACATGTATATACTGACATATATTACAAGACCAGAGAACACATTTATATGTATTAAATATACACGATATATAACACTCCATATTATAATTTTATTTTTACATTTTTAAACCCTTACAGTTGAGTGTTACTTAGTGTAGTAAAATTATTGTTTGATCATACTGCCGCATATCAGCTGGATGTGTGGAAACATTACAACTATTATTTTTTCAAACTGAAATACACCAACCTGCACTCAATAAAATAAAACTAAAATACTGTGTAATTACTCCCATCTGGAATATTTTCGCCTCTTTTAAAAGTTTTTTCAACTCTCGGAAAAGCATTTATTAACTACCTTGTGGTATAGTTTATCCTTTGTCGCCATTGGAAAAGAACTTTCCAAGGGGGGGTATTTTTGACCTAATTCATAACTCCCCAAACGGAGTTATTTTTGACCTAATGTATACTGTGGTTTGGCTGTGTGTGTTAAGTGTTACCACGACTAACAACCGATAACAAAGCATAATATTTTCTATAAATTTAGATTTAAATTTATTTATTTCACCTGACAAGACAAGTAATTACTGTTGCAATAATTATAATTGAAATAGGGTCAGGAGTCTCACACTAAGACCAAGAGTTGCTAGCATGTGAGCCACCTTTTATTTATACATTTAAAAGCAAAATAACGAATAAAATATTATGCACTTATGCATAAACAAAGACAAGAAATAGAGTAAAAAAAACTATATACGCTAAATCATATATAAAAAAACCATCACATCTTTGTAGATAACATATATACTATTACTGTCACCATATAATGATGTAATCATAGTCAGATCAGTATGTTTATTCGGGTTTTCGGTCGGTTACCGGTGACAGCTTACCACATACACAGATAAATCTGGGCGTATTTCAAATATAGATATCACAGGTTGAAATGATTAATGACTTGTACAGATCCCGAAAGGTGTGGTTCTATTGTGAAGCAGATCTGCGATGCGTGGGTGTGTTTTTATCTGGGGCGGGATCAATTCGCGAAAAAAACTTCTCTGAGCGTCAATCGGTGCTCAAGTCTAGACGCCGCAGATACTGTCTTCTGCGTTATTATCACAAAGCCAGGCCCGAAATCACGCCCCTAAAAAATTCAAAGCTCCACGTCGAGCAGAAAATGTGGATTTAGCCCGAATACCTAATACAATTTGCGCCGTGTTGCGTGACAATCTCGGAGCTATATCGACCAATCGCACGTGCGTCCAGTCCCAGCTAACGCAAAACATTTGGATAACATTTCTAAAAGGTCGGTCCACATTGTACAAATATTATCTAAATGTTTTGTGTTTGCTAAGGTGTACAATCTGTTGTGTATTGATACACACCAGTCTAAAAGCCAGATCTGCCCCGCCCCCCTCCAATATTTTTACATCCCGATGTAACGTGGCCCTATAGTGTAAACCACTCCTAAAATACAAGATTTTGTTATGTGTTCTAAAAGGGGTATTTGGTTCTATCAAGGGGGTTCTACTGAAATAACTTATCGTGCTTTTATTTACAAATATATATATATATATATATCATCTTAGGAACAAAAAACACATGTGTTATACTGACTGGTCACATTCAGTTGTTTTAAGATTTTTTATTAGTTAACTCATACAAAGGGTTTTTTCAATTTAATATCATCATAAATGTCTTAGTCAGCTCTTCTCGCTTCATTTGAATACTTATATGTTATGGGTCTACGGCCATTATATATATTTTTAATTATTCCAGTGAGGAGACCGTCTTTAAATGTCTGAATCTGACGTAGGCAGATATTAGATTCTGACGTCTAAAGGGTTAATACACATTTTCTATGATTACAGGGATTACAAATACCCTGTGGCAGAATTTGTGTAATTTCATCTGTATTGGCATATTTCAGTATAAAATAACTGTTGTAGATATAAAAAAAATCACTTCATATATGCCATGTTTTTGACCATGCGTGTCCTGTCCACAAATTATTGTATCTAAACTGATTTATTTTAATTTAGTATTTATTAACAGGAAAAAAATAAAGCGCGTGCCACAAATGTTGACAAAAAAACAATTATAATAAGAAACCTACACAAATTAATGAGCCTGTGTATCTAATAGCATATAACAATACCGCGACTTTACAATGTTACTACGTGATCCCATATATAACATAATATAGGCCTAATATGAAAAAATAAAATATAAAAAGTATATAGTTGTTGGGATGATGTGTGTGTTTAGAATCAGTATATATTTATGTCAATTATACAACGTAGTAGAAAAGGTATTTTCTAATCTGTGAGAAATGGCTTAATGGGAAGGGGATATAATAATATTATATTCCGTAGGACAATGCCAGCAGCAAAGAAAAACGATTAATACGGCATGTTAATTCCTTAAAAGAACTAAATTGAAATTGCCATTCAATCACATTATTTGTGCCCTCAAATATTGTAATATTATGCAGATTTAACATGCATTTCATACCCCTAAGTCATGCCTATCCAAACTGTTTATTTTTTCATCTTACATCAAAGACTATGCACAAATTGAGTACAAAATTCTTATTAATTTTTAACACCAACTACAGTAAAAATATAATAATATTATGGGGAAAGATATTAGTTTGGACGGTTCACTATAGCTGTTATGGAGAAAATGTTTGTAGGTCAATCATGGTATTTTTATAAAGAATAAAAAATGATCTACAAAATACAGACGCCATAATTGGTTAAACAATACAATACTTTATCATGTTTATCGAGAACAAGAGTAATCACATTTTAATTACATATAAATAATATATTCTATAAATATACATGTATATGACAAATAGGTCAGCAATGACTCTCAATGAAACATGTGTATGATTGTTTTTCTGTCTGTTAATGATTATACATGCTCGTCTATAATAAGAAAAAAAGTAAAATGTGCTCTATATAGACAACAATGCTTTCTACGTATAATGCCATAAAAAAATGCAGTAACCAGTAACTGCTTACTTAAAATGTAAACACCTACTGCAAGTTGACTTAACAGAACAGTAGTCATATACTATTACAAAAATATTTATACTTGTGTTCAAGAAAAGTACATTTTTATTAGTTTCACATAAAAATCTGAAGGAATCAGGTAATATATATTTTCTTCAGAATCATGTTTTACGAAACCCCATGCAATCAATATATAAGCTGAATGAAATGCAAGCCACGGACTGTGAAACTGGGAAACACCCATCGTATAAAGAGATACACTGCCATGCAAAACCAAGATTCTGACGTGTAAAGTCGGTTCCCGCACTAAAATAATTAAAAAATATAATAACCGTAGACCCATGACATATAGGTATTCAAATGAAGCGGAAAGAGCTAACTAAGACATTTATGATGATTTCAAATTGAAAAAAGGCTTTCGTTTCTATGGTTTATACAGAACATTTCAGCGTTGTGAAGGCAAACAACGGCTGAACTGATGATGATAATTTAGTTGGTAAATTAGATGTTGTCTGTTGGTATAAAGTACGAGCGTTAATTTGTGAGAAAGTATAGAGAATAACACTCGAGTCTGAAATATTACATGTACATATCCCTATCATGTCTGACAGGTAATTTTATGTTTGAGAAAAAAATCATTTTCTGACACCACACGACACAAGCCCCTTGGATATGAAAGGGTGTATCTGCCACTTTGTAAAGTGGCAGATACACCCTTTCATATCCAAGGGAACGATTTGTAGTATTCTTGTTTTAGGTAGCACAGGCAGTCAGGTGTGGTTACTGGGCGTCGGCGCCGACGGAGCCGCGTGACGTTGTGGCCCGGTCACAAACCTACCGGATAGGAATGTACGCCCCTCCCTTCGTGCAGAGGGTGCCCTGCCCCCCCCCCCCGTCATATAAATAAAATATAAAATCCCTTCTTCAAACTCTCATCAATGTTAAATTTCCATTCTTTAATACACACATCAAAATACTGCTTTGCATACACGATTGTTTTTATCCAAAGTGATGAGAGGGATCTCACTAACGCAATTTCCATTTTCAAAGAACGAAAAATATTTCATTTTAAAAAAAAAAATAGCCATCTCCATAATGAAATTATTTGCTAGCTGAACATGTGCACGAAGGGATTTCAAAGAATTTAAGGTACATCATTTAATCGTTTTATACATAACAAACAATGTTTACAATGAATACACAATGTGTTATGTAAAGCTAAGATTTTTTTGATATCTTGTTTTGAAAATGTGCCAGTAAGTGCCGAGGGTTGAACATTATTCTTGGTATGAAAGCTGTTGTATTTACGGTGTCGTAGAATCAATAATGAAATATGGCACACTGCATGCACGCGAGAAAAAAACCCACGCACCTTCTGCGCCCTGCAAGTATTGTGGTCTTTTAACCCTTTGACTTCCAGGCCGGAGTGCATGCCAGGATCCAGCTATACTGTTGTAGGAGTTCTATTTTTCGTCATTTGAAGCTGGAATTGCTAACGCAATTTCCAGCTTCAAATGACGAAAAATACATAAATGTAGTATATATTTAACGAAAATTTGTGTCATTTTATGGTTACGTTCATTGACGAATGACGACGGAAATTTCCGTCATGTATGGTAGTGAAAAGATTAACCCTTCGCCTGCTAATCACGAGAATAGTCGTTTGTAATTGGTTTTATTAGAAGAATATATCACTGTTATTGGGAACGAAGTGTGTGTTTAAACATAAAGATTTGTAAATGTTTGCTTCCAAATTAAACAAATATGAGTATTTTTCAACCAGTTGAGGTTGTGAATCGCGGTAGCGAGACGCAACCTCAACTGATTGAAATTTTGAATACATTAACTTTGCAGTATAAGGCTCAATAGCCTGATCTATTTGCATATGCGCAAATCGTAGACTATATCAACATATTGATACAAAATATTAATATTATTAATTCAAAGATTTTATTTTTATTTGCATGAATCTGTTGAAATTGTCGAATTATATTTGGAAATAAAAATGTTTTATTTACTATTTTTTTTTTCATATTATATGTGTTTAAAGCGGTGAGCCTATGCAATGCTTATACAATATAATTATGCAGTTGTGAAAAAAATAAGTGGAAATATATATTTAGCGCTATTGTATATTCGATTACTTTACATATGCTGGTTACTTGTTGATTGATTATTTGTTTTATTTTATATATTGTACAATACTATTATACTAGTATTTATATTAAAAGTATTTCTAAAAAAGTATTTCTAACGCTAATATTAAAATAACATAAGGTGTTTCTATCAAATACAGTTCCAAATCGTTTAAATTGTGTAATTCAAAAGTTAGACTATCTGACATGTAGACCCATTAAATCAGCTTTGTTTTAAAACCAGAATTTTACCAAATGTCAAATGGACTGAGTGAAAATACTCAATAGAATTTTGAGAAATGCTTACAGCTGTTATAATTAGACTATAGAAAAGCGTTTGTAACATTTTCTGAAAATCGGTTGAGAATTGACTAAGAAATCACCGAAAATCACGGGTACTGTCTAGGCTGAATTTGAACATAATTATAATTATATATATAGTGTGGATTAATTGGACTCATTTACCACATTTTTTCCATCCACTTTTTCAAATTCATCACCCAACCTTATATTTTAAACGTCTGCCGCAATAAAACTCTAATCCTATAGGCACAGAAAATAGTAGCAAATTTAAGCTTGATCAACGACAATTACCAATGTTCGGTCTGACATTAAACAAATGCATGAGAGTATTTTTATCACCTTAAGTGAGTATGAAAAAACAGACGATATGGCAGATGCCTCATGGAGTCGAACCCGACCCCCAGGATGTCAACAGTGGAACAGAGTGTATATAGCCCCTGTCTAGCTATACACACTACTCGGCTTAATCTTTTCAGCTGTGAACTAGTAAATTTTAATTTTCAGTCACTTGAAATTGTGTCTCACAACTTCAAGTGACTAAAAATTATCCAGATGTGTAAAATTAAGATCACAATGCACATTTGTATTCGAGAACATAAAATCATTAAACTTTTGAAAACTGATTTTACAAGTGCAATAAGAACGCAGAAGCATAGTTTATTCGGTATCAGTGTTCTATGGCTTAAACCGTCCCTGTTTATTGATAGGCAGTTTTTCAGCACTAAAGATAGCAGATTGCCTATCGCAATATTGCGTCAACGAGCAATATATCGGCGCTTGTCATCGCTACCTCTCTAAGACCCAGAGCGGACTGACATGCTACATATAATCCACACCAAGTTTTGCGATGCGAGAGTTGACATAGATGAAGTTTACACAATCAACTACATATGATAGTGTCAAATTGAGTGACACTGAACGGGTGACTTTAATTAGATTTAAACGAGCGGAAAATTAAGCTTAGAAGATTAAGCTGACTGATATAAGCTTTTGCACGCAGAAGGTCGTATAATAAAATAATAGCCCCAGGGCGCATAATTATGACATGATATCATAAAAAACGATGAATGCTATTTCTACCCGGTCATTGGCAGCTCGGCTGTCAAATCTTACCACCCGGACAATATTTTAAACGCCACTGCCTATCTAGCAAAAGAAAAAAACCCGGCCGCACAAAAAGACATGTGGGGGTACGCATTTTCAAAATTATTATTCACAGTACACTTGGTAGCTGTGCCCTCCTTGCTCCATGAAGTTATCGGGGTTACCGTTTCGCACGGCTGGTCACAATATATTTTAGTTGTGAAAATCTTCTTGATTTTGGCAGTAGAGTAGAGTATATGTTTTTCTTAAAACAACAGGGTTAATGATGCCATTTACATACAGGTTTTCATGTACACATTATGAAAAACAGAAGAAGACAGAAGCACAATGCATTATCTAGGTCATCACTTGTTGAGTACTGTATAAATTGCGACATACGATGGAGGTGGTAGAGGCTCCAGTATCTACATGGATCTACCAATAAAACAGTATACGTGGTCATTAACCCTTTAACCGCCGGTGTCGCATATATTCGGGTTTCCATTTTTTATTAGCATATTAAGTACCACCTTTTAAATATGTTAAAGATAACATGTGACATCAACCAGCAAGATTTGAAAACAGTGGACCTCCATTTTTTTTAAATTTGAATAATTTTCACTCACTTGAAGTTGTGGATCGCGTCAGCGAGACACAACTTCAAGTGGGTGAAAATTCAGATTGAATCCTTTGGCGGTTAAAGGGTTAAGAAAAAAATGGTCTATTTACACAAAAATTGAAAACAATTTATCTGTCAGGGTTCAGGTATTTTACAATAAAAAAAAATAGCAACAAATAATTATTCCATATTGATATTATGAATTGATAATGAGATTATGCATAATATGCTCGTTATTAGAACATGCAAACATAGAAAATACCTAAAAATCCCATTTTACAGGCATACTAGCTACGATAATTGCAAGACAAACGTGTACGTGTTACGCTAATAACCTCCTTGGTTGAGGGCATGGCTGCTAAGCATATATTTATATCCGTGTAATATATGTATAATAACGGTGTGATGTTTTGGGCAAACCTTGCGGCATAGGCTATAATAAGCAGATGTATAGATTAATTTAGTGCAAACATCACAGTTTCGCATGCAATTTAATTTGAGTGATCTGCAGCAATAACGTTCCACTGGGGATTAGAACGTCGTAGATGGCACACTTTAATACTCAGGACAAATTGTCGAGTACTATAAGAAAATTGCAATGCTACACAATCGTTATATCAGTATTCCAGCAAACACAATACGTTGAACCAACGCTGGTTCAATGTTAGTCCACCGTCTACGACGGAGGCCCAAAATTAAACCAACTTTTTGGCTCAACGTCTTCTGTTGTAACTTTTTGAAGAGAACTGTGAAGCAAATTGAATGTGTTAAGGTGTAATTTATCTAATACATTAAATTCGAAGTTCCAGTCATTTGTATTAATACGTTTTCAAACCTTGGTTCATATAGCTGTTATTGGCGTGACTACCGCTAGCAGTCAAAATGTCATATGTGCCACTTATTGAAGTGGTACATATGACGTTTTAATTGCTGGGGCCAAGATACCGACAGCGCCCGGGTGTACCGCTGTATCTACAGTCGTATACACTCCAGTCTCCAGTCTCAATAACTCGATCTATATCTGAATCCCAACCTAATTCGGCACAAGTATTTTACTGCTCAGCAAAGCCAAAAGGCTGCATCTGCGTACTTGTAAAGTAATATACTACCTTTTGGCATATACTGCCTTTTGGCTTTTCACGGCACTATTGTAGTCTACCCCTTAATATAATAAGATTATCACTGCCCACCAAATACGAGACGTTCACCCAATGCTGGGTTAATGTTGGGCCAGCGTCGCAGACGGTGGGCCAACATTAAACCAGCATCGGGTCAACGTCCCATGTTGACTGGGTTAACATTCATTGAAATAGACGATTTTAATTGTTTCATGGAAGAAGCATTAAACAAGTACAAGGAATCGCGCTAAATTATGCATTCGTGGACGTATTCAATCAATGCAGCCTTTGGAACTCAGAGGGTCCCTACGTGCCTACGTGGTTGCTAGGCAACCTGTCGGTCTGGAATCAGTCCCGGCTAATTACCGCGTCATAACATCTGGCCTGATGACCACTGGTCACGAAACACCGCTTAAGTCCCATAGTGATGTCTCTGTGTTTTATTAGCACTGGTGTAAGCAGTCTTTTAACCCTTACGCCGCTAGGCGCGACTATAGTCGCTTTTGATCCGTTTTATTAGCCGACCGAATTACAAATATTGGGAATGAAATTTAAAAAACGAGATTTGAAAATGTTCCGTCTCAAATTAAACAAACTTGAGTAATTTCATCCCCTTGAAGTTGTGGATCGCGATAGCGAGACACCACTTGAAGGTGGTGAAAATTTAAATGTTATAATATAGCCCTTTTGGGAGTTAAGGTGTGTCAATAGGTGTGTTAATGGGTGTCAATAGATGCAGGTATCAAATATTAGTTTTCGATATTAGCATCTTTTTTATTGCACGATATGGATTTTCGATATTAATTTTGAATACCTTCTGAACAAAATTGTTGAACTAAACATTCTGAAGGGAAGAAAAT
Organism: Flabesymbios commensalis; assembly: GCA_964017125.1. Lineage (NCBI taxonomy): Eukaryota > Metazoa > Annelida > Polychaeta > Terebellida > Flabelligeridae > Flabesymbios > Flabesymbios commensalis. Next base: position 16,665,834 of record OZ024918.1, on the reverse strand, counting down.
GATCAATTCACTTTTCATAGACGTGATATCACAGAAAACATCAGACATTTGTATAACATTTGTACAACGTCGGCCCAACGTCTACGACGTTGGTCCAACATTGTACAAATGTTATACAAATGTTTTGCATTTACTGGGATCACCCCTGTGTGGCTGAATTGTTTCTTTCTATTTTTCATACATTAGAAATGGAATTGCCAACGCAATCTCCAGTTTTAAAAGACAAATGTATCAATTTCTAAAAGACGAATGTTTAATTTTTTTGAAAAATAGGCATCTCCAAAATTAAATAATTTTATGTCAATGTACACTCCAGGCCTTTGAACATTGTGGAGCACTGTATAAGCACAATCTTCTTTCAATTGTCAGCTGTTTTACTCAGTTTACAGACAGATACTGTTTTTATTCCTTTTAAAAACTGTTTATCCCTTTTTCGGTCCCACTCTAGTATTCCACCCCAACCAATCGAAGAGTGGTTCAGCCTGTCACATGACGAGATCGGCCAACCACCGCCGTCATTCAGTTGTTATTTAAATCAGGTGGTAGAATACCAGACTTGGGCCCCTCTTTCTGAGGTCACTGTATAATCAGTGTGGTTAGTTTCCAAGGGTAATACACATATTGTGTCATTACAGAGCCAACAGGCAGTATCTGCTAACTTTTCACGTGACAAGATACTGCCTTTTGGCTTTCCACGTATTGCGTCATATTGTGGTGAGACCTGGTGATGTGTAGGCTGGCGTGACTATGTCATGAGGACGGGCGTGACAGGCTGGCACCGTGATGGTCACAGCAGCTGGCGTCACAGTCAACACAAAACCTCAAACCAATGCTGGCTCAATGCTGGGCCAGCGTCTTTTAAACTGGCCCATCATTGAACAAACATTGGGTGAACTACTAGTGTTACTTACAATTTACTGTTATTCAGTCCGCTGGAAATGGTGGCCCAATGCTGGGGCAATGTTCTGCCAGCGTCAATAACGTTGGCATAGCATTGATCCAACATTGGTTCATCAACTTAGGTCACTGTGATAACACTATCAGACAGCACACTGAATTAAATTCCATGCAGCTAGCACTGATGCTAGCACGACGCTGGCGCAATGTTGTTGTTCGCGGCGGCAATGCACAACTGAGAATCATTTCATTGCCTACTGCAAAATTAAAATAAAAACATGGAAGAATAAATTAATAGCATAATAGCCGAGACACACAAGCCGCGAGACCCACTGTTATTGGGAACGAAATAAGCGTTTAAAAATCAAGATTTGCCAATGATTAGTCTCAAATTCAACAATTGATATGAGTAATTTCACCCACTTGAAGTTGTGGGTCGCGGTAGCGAGACACAACTTCAAGTGGGTAAGAAATTAACATTATTTAATTTTGCGTTTTAATGGTTGAAGATTCATATGATACACAATTTATACGTGGTACATAATATACTTAATTTCTGACAATGCTTAATTGTTTGAAGACAATTAATGTCGATTTGTTTACTGCTAGTGTGGAGCACAATAAGACAAATGCGCCAAAAGAAGAAGAAACGCCCCTCCCAATGAATTATTACTCCAGTTTCTCAATATATCCAATGTCTGTTTGTTTTATTGCAATTAAAAAATCGGGACTCACTTCAAAGCTAGACAGTGAGGAAGAGAAATGCCCGCGTTTCATTTTATGGTGAAAAACAGCAATTAGTCATCGTGGCCTTCAGGGCTCGAAATAAATCATTTCCATTGTTGATTCCCCTCCAGAAGAACGATCTAATACTGTTCGTCTGCTTGTCTAATTGTTTCTATCTTCAGGTACGCGGGCTATCGAAGTATATCATTTTGAACATACGTCTAAAATTGTTCGTATTGAGGACATGGTGCTCTGTTGTGTCCAAACCGTTTCTAACAGTTATTGAGAAGGAAATGAGTGTTTGAACATCGTGATTTGCAAATTTTCGGTCTCTTATGCTTTCAAAATTATTATCATTTTTAACATTGCGAAAATAAGAGGAGCTCCAAAACTGCCCATTGTACTGTATTTATCGATATAATATAACGAGGCATTATGAGCATTGAATGACTGTCATAAAAGTGGCAGACACAACCACTACATGGTGTTCAATAGTCAAGTGATTAGGCTGTTTCCCTCCACCCTTGAGGTACTACGGCATTCATTTAAAATGTCTACCCAATTTTGGTTTAATGTTGGTGCAGCGTCTGCGACGCTGCTCCAACATTAAACCAGCACTGGGTCAAATGTTCGAGTTTGCTGGGTATATGACTAACAACACCTTCAAATATTTTTTTAATAAATGCAATAAAAAAATGTTTCTACAGCGGGATGCCTTGGAGCGCCAAGAGTCTGTGTTTATGACTTAATCCAACGTGTTGGACGTAAAGCGTCATTCTCGTATATATAGTCATATAATAAACCAGTACTCCATAAACGTCATTCCCATTATGTCCATTTCATACAGTGCACCCAGTAAAAGCGATACATTGAAACAATGCTGCATGAACGTTGGCCTACCGTCTGCGACGCTGGCTCAGCATTTAAACAACATTGGTTCAATGCATCGTGTAAACACTGAGCTTGTGAATTGAAAAATAACGTATTTCCCAATCTATAGATTCCTTGGTATTTCTAAGCATATTTTTAATGTTTTAAGAAATGAATAAATTAGCAAGCTGAAAAAATTGGGGATGCTGGTCATATATTGTTTCCATCGTAGGTCTATAACTAATCTTGGCCAGTAAAACATTAAGTATATAGTTAGACTGTGTAGTCAAAGGGTTAGGCATCATAAACTATGCGGAGGGTCCGCACAGTATTATGAGGTGACAATGGTGAGTCCAATGACCCTTTATCTTCTACAGATAACAAATATAAATTTTCAGCCGGTTAGTTGGTTTGTTGTGAGCAAAATTTTTACTGCTGGTGAAAACCGAATTTTCAAGATTGATTAAAAGCGAAGGTGAAAATTCGTCCTGGTATATTTTTGTAATTGCATTTTTATTGTATTTGGTACAGTTACCCAGTAAACACGACATATTGACTCCAATGCTGGGTTAATGTTGGGCCATGGTCTGCGACGATGGCCCAACATTAACCCAACATTGGATCAATATGTATGGGTTGGTGGGTATGTAAGAGTAATATTCTAAAAATCACGAGATATTGGATTGAAATAGAGGTGAAAAGCTTTTATTCTGTAAAGTATTATTGTTTGAGGGATATTTTCAGTACCAAGTACAGAGAAAATACCTACTATTTCACAAAGTTGAACTTGTTACAACGCAGGACGGCGTCGCGGCAATGGGCTAAAATTTAGCGAGAAGTGAGTGTATTGCACTTGATGGATATATATCCGCATTATACACATCTCAACAATATTAAAATTTATATTATATATATATAATTTGGTGGGTTTTTTTACTTTATCACATGTATCTCAATTATATACATTAAACATGTTAACGGAAAGGCCGATAGATCAGCCGTAAAAAGGCAAACAGCTGTAACGCTTCCTTTTCAAGTAAGAACCTACTGTACTGTTTCCCTTTACATTAAAAAAAGACAGTTATTAATAATGAAACAGCGAAACAGTGAGTTAATAGGATTAGGATCAAAACCTTGTTATCACGTTGACGCGGTGGTAGCCTAATTAAATAAAGTGGATGAAGTGAAAAATGTTACAGACGCCTGTGTTTTGACGTGTAAAGGCAAACAGCTGTAACTGCTTACTTAAAATGTGACAAATTACTACCTCTTCTTACTAACTTTTGAAAGGCATTATTTTGCCGTGCAAAGCCGGAAGACAGTATCTGCTTTCTGATACTGCCTTTTGGTTTTGCAGAGCAGAATTGTCTGACACCGCTGATAGCAATCCAATTAACAGAATATCAATTAGCGCACGGATATGACAACGGCGTCGATATGATTACGGTGGCAAGTTTTGTCGCAAAATAGAATTATATCCATGAATTGCAGATGATCATTTTATTAATTAATAAAAGCAAAAGCAGATGACTTGAATTGAAAATTAAATAATTTTTCAATTGTGCAGCGACTGAAAAATAAGTGTTGGTAGACTCCCCGATATTAAAGCATTAAAAAATTTACTTATTTTAAGTTGTGTCTTGCTGACACCACGTATCCGCAGCCTGATTTGGGCAACAATTATTCAAAATAGTTCGATTTGAGAATTTAATTTGTAATATTTCTGATCAAGTGTATGGTTATTCAATGTGTTAACCCTTTCAAGCCTGAATTTACCATTGTCATCTTCATCCACTACAAGCCGCGAATTGCTATCGCAATTCTCGATTGTAGTGCATGAGGACGATTTGAAGTGGGTAAAAAATCACTACAAGCCGCGAATTGCTATCGCAATTCTCGACTTGTAGTGCATGAGGACGATTTAAAGTGGGTAAAAAATTGAAGAAAATTACCATGTACTGGTAAACCAGTTTCATGGGAATTTTTATTCTAAACCCCTAGTTGTGTTTTAAATAAACATTTGTAAGAGAAACGAGCATTCCCAGCAAACACGACACGTTGAAACAATGATGTTTTAATGTTGGGCCAGCGTCGCAGACGTTGGGCCAATATTAAAATATCATTGTTTCAACGTGTCGTGTTTGCTGGGTTGTATTTGCAGGATCGACATATCTCTTGATTCAAATTGTACAGTAATTTTTAGACACATGAAGTTGTGGGTCGAGGTAGCGACATACAAGCGAGTAAAAATTTTAATATAATGACTGCGCACTTTGATGATTATAAAAATGATAAAATTGGGTAGATTAGACCTTATAGAGAGTCACAAACAAGCGGGTTGAAAGTATATATTTGCGCAGAATTTAGTTGTGATCATTTGGTTAATAATTATTTAACGAAAATAGAAACTGGACCACCGACGACATAAGCTATTGCAGAAAATCGCACATAAAAACCAAATATTCCAATCTGTACCTTCAATAATTTAATTCTAATAACGCAATCGTCATACAAAAATTATAATTTTATAATAACAAACTAAATTTAGTTTAACCAGATCACGGAGGTTTGGCATTATGGAATGTCAAACAGAAACTATGAACATAATCTAACGTTGTTTTAATGCCGGGCCAGCATAAAAACAACGTTTGGCCAGTATCGCAGGGATATATCAGTGCAGGATCTGAGGGAAGGGGGGGGGTGATATAATTATATCTCCCGGGGCAAGGCCGTGTTCTACCCCCGCGCCCCGCACTCACCCTGTCACCCCCGCCCCCAGGCCTGTGTCACCCGCGCCCTGCACCCCAAAGATCCCCGACACCCAGGCCCCGCTATCAAACAGCATTTCCCTCAATTATTCACACCGGCTTCCCAGAAAACACAATACTTTGAATCAATGTTGGTTTAACGTTGGTCCAGCGTCGCAGACGCTGGACCAGCGTTAAACAAACATTGATTCAACGTATTGTGTCTGCTGGGTTACTAAATGTCCCCATGTCCTCAGACACCCAGGCTGTAACAAGAAAACATTGACACTGTGACAGTTGTCTCAATGTTGGCCCAGCGTCGCATATGTAGCCTGTATATGCGCAAAGTGTGTGCACAAAGTATTCATTCATTCATTCATTCATTCATTCATTCATTCATTCATTCATTCATTCATTCATTCATTCATTCATTCATTCATTCATTTATTCATTCATTCATTCATTCATTCATTCATTCATTCATTCATTCATTCATTCATTCATTCATTCTTTCATTCATTCATTCATTCATTCATTCATTCATTGAATCATTCATTCATTCATTCATTCATTCATTCATTCATTCATTCATTCATTCATTCATTCATTCATTCATTCATTCATTCATTCATTCATTCATTCATTCATTCATTCATTCAATTATTCATTTATTCATTTATTCATTTATTCATTCATCTATTCATTCATCTATTCATTCATCTATTCATTCATGCATTCGGACATTGCAACATGTTGTTTCTATTGATTTCATGACATTCAGTCACGGTTTACATGACATAGAGCCGATACCGGCGTGGTGGTGGCGCGGGTCATTGTCACCAGTGTTACGCTGGCAATAAATTATCTCTGTTAGTGGTTGTTTACCACGCAACCGCTTAGAAGAAAAGTCTTGAGCTCTTTTAGGACCGTACCGTGGCGCGTACGTTGGACGGGGTCATAAAAACAACTCATGCTACCTGCTCACCTTATAAGATTAATTATTATAGCTAGTGTGCTCAAAAAGATAGGGCCTACAAATACCACTACTTGGCGATGTTTTTTAATTATATTTGCTATCGTGAAATAGACACTATAAATTATGAGAGGTGCATGTATGTCAGAGACATCGACTCAGCATTGAAACAACTTTTGGGTTCTAATGGATCGTTTCTGTTCAATACAGTAGTCAGTTATTATCATTATTTGGCGGGAAATTGTTTTCATACAATTTACACAGCAGGTAGCATTAGAACGAATTCTACATTTTCTATGAATTGTTTTGAAACTTATTTCTGAGTTAAAATAACTTTATAGTGACATTGTTTTAAGTGATTTTTCTTTGTGATTGACACATGCACTCTATATACTAGCATGACTAGCGCTGGTTTTTTATAGAAGCATGCTCCATTTTTAGGTAAAATGTTTTAACATATGTGTTGACAAAAATCCATTTCTTGTGTGTATACCATATCTCTTAATTATTTTTTAAATACCCAGCTCAGGACAACAATGTAGAAATCACTTATAACTCTTCAACCTTTAAATTATTTAATTAGAATTTTCACTCACTTAAAGTTGTATCACTCTGACGCGATCACCAGCTTCAAGCCAGTGAAAAGTTTTCAGATTTGACACATGAGTTTGAAATCGTGTTAATATTATTGATGTCGGATTTTATCTCTAATAACATGTTAAAAAACAGTATTTAATGTGTTAATAAAAAAGTAAAAAACGAATATAATCGGGACCGGCAGTCAAAGTGTTGAAGCGGATGACATAAGTAATGTTATGACATTAGAAGCAACTATTGCGGTGGCAAAGGGTTCGAAGTAGCAAATTGGTGGCAGGTTCTCCGCTCCGGACAAATTTATGTGCTGTTCCACCTTGTAGAACACCCCCTTGCTATTATTATCATGTACCCAGTTAGGTCTATAAATTCAGGTGACTTACACTGGCAGCGACACTGATTATTTATTTCGGTGTCCTCTGGGTCAATAATGTTTAGTAATAGCGTGTAATTATGTTAGCTATCGTGAAATAGACACTATGAATTATGAGAGGTGATGTATGCTGCAGCGTACAGCCAAAAGGCAGTGTCTGCTTACTGTTAAAGAAAGCAGATACTGCCTTTTTGGCTTTGCAGAGCAGTGTAGGAGTCTTGTTGGCAAATCCAGTGTGAAATATTTGTATTATATAATTATAGGTTTTTAGATACACATACAATGACTCACTTGCATGTAATGAGAAAGCTTTTAAAGAATATACATACATGGTCTAAATAAATGAATGAATAAATGAAAAAATGAATGAATCAATGAATGAATAAATCAATGAATGAATGAATGAATGAATGAATGAATGAATGAATGAATGAATGAATGAATGAATGAATGACATAATTATTGATTGAATGAATGAATAAATTATATAATTAATAAATGAATAAGTGAGTGAGTGAGTGAGTGAGTGAGTTAGTGAGTGAGTGAGTGAGTGAGTGAGTGAGTGAGTGAGTGAGTGAGTGTGTGAGTGAGTGAGTGAGTGAGTGAGTGAGTGAGTGAGTGAGTGAGTGAGTGAGTGAGTGAGTGAGTGAGTGAGTGAGTGAGTGAGTGAGTGAGTGAGTGAGTGAGTGAGTGAGTGAGTGAGTGAGTGAGTGAGTGAGTGAGTGAGTGAGTGAGTGAGTGAGTGAGTGAGTGAGTGAGTGAGTGAGTGAGTGAGTGAGTGAGTGAGTGAGTGAGTGAGTGAGTGAGTGAGTGAGTGAGTGAGTGAGTGAGTGAGTGAGTGAGTGAGTGAGTGAGTGAGTGAGTGAGTGAGTGAGTGAGTGAGTGAGTGAGTGAGTGAGTGAGTGAGTGAGTGAGTGAGTGAGTGAGTGAGTGAGTGAGTGAGTGAGTGAGTGAGTGAGTGAGTGAGTGAGTGAGTGAGTGAGTGAGTGAGTGAGTGAGTGAGCAGAGCACCTTGATTCAAAATTTCACCTGCCTTTATTTAAATCAACAAGGCATGGTCTAAATTTATTTGCCTATATGGCCCCTAGAATCTGGAACACTCTACCTGAATGCGCACGCAATGCTACCTCTCTGCAAAACTTGCAACCAAAGGGTTAGTGAATCAGGAGCAATCTCTGGATTTTGGGAGTCTTTTCAAAACTTGAGATGGCATATCCGCAGCTGATGTCCTGCTTTGAAGGATCCCTCGATGTGGGTGGCATTCTGGATGCAGTCCCTAAGGATCCAGACTAGACTACTAGAAAATCATCCCCAGGTCATCCATCAGGATTTGGGATGGCCCGCATATCAACAAGGTAAACATCACTTTTTAACCGACACGAGACATCTCCTGACGCTTTAAACCTCGTAGCGCGGACATATTTTTTTATAACCAAAGGGGTTTTTTTCAACTTGAAGTCATAATATTTGTCTTAATTAGCTCTTTCCGCTTTATTTTAATACTTATGTTATGGGTTTGTGGCTCTTATATTTTTTTTTTTAATTTTTAGAGTGCAGTGATCGACTTTACACGTCAGATTCTACGTCTAAAATCAGTCCCTCACTATGCATCAAACCATAAATTTGCATCTCTGAAGAATGGTTAATTTTGCTACGCCTAGGGGTTTTAGAGCACGCATTTTTATGGAACTGTTCCAGTAAAAACAATATATTTTTCATTTGCCACCCACTTCAATTCATCTCATCCACTAGAAGTCGAGAATTGCGACAGCAAATCGCGGCTTGTAGTGGATGTAGATGACAATGTAAAGGGTAAAGCAATGAAAGGGTTTTAATGCTGGTTTAAAGTAGGTCCAACACTCCAGACACTGGATCTATCCCCACCCAGCATTGACGGCCGATGTAATAGAAACCTGCATAAACGTTGCTTTAAAGCTGGGCCTTTGGCAGCATTAAATTATCTTCGACGTCGACTATTTTTATGTGATGTAGCAAGGAAAAAATAAATTATATTGTCCTTGGATTTAGTAATAGAATGTCTCGAATCAATGAAGGAATTAAACCCAAACAATGAAAACACACTTCAACTAACTTTTGATAGCAATGTCTGCCCATCTGTAATAAAGTTTTATCCAGTGTTGGTTCAATCCCCGGCCGGCGGCTCAATTAATGGACCAGCATTCATGTAAAAATCTCTATTCCAGATGAACATAGATTGTGCTATATCAATGATACCTTTTGCTTTATATTAATCCCTATACAACGCTGCCATATTTTTGTATAAACCACAGAGACAACACCCACATTTCATCGTCACCTTGGATATGAAAGGGTGTATCTGCCACTTCACAAAGTGGCAGATACACCCTTTCATATCCAAGGTGACGATGTAGTGTGGGTGTGAAGTATTAAAATCTAACGGATCACCTCTAGTTGATGTATCCGTTTAAGATGAGTTGTTGCAACCCCCTGGATCACAAAAAGGTGTGTAGGTGAGATGGATGGATCGAGTGATCCTTGCTGGAGTCCCACAGATCTGGATACCTTACCAGCAGGCAAAAGGCGTTGGGCCAATTATGGATTGATGTTGGGCCAGCGTCTTGTATTTGCTGGTTAACTGTCAGTGAACAACCTATAAACTAGAGACGTTGAACCAATGCTGGATAAATGCTGTTCCGGCGTCGGAGATGGCGGCCCAGCATTATTTCAACATTGGGACAAGGTATAATGGTTGCTGGGCAAAGCTGGACATGCACAACAGTACTGATCTTAACCCTTTCATAGCAGGGACCGACTATAGACGTCAGATTCTGACCTCTGAGGTCGATCCCCACACAGAAAGAATTGAAATATTTATAATAGCCATAGTCCCATAACATAGGTAATGAAATGAAGCGGAAAGAGCTAATTAGGACATTTATGATGATTTCACATTGAAAAAATGTCGGTCTCCATGGTTTATTCAAAAATATTTCAGCTTTGTTGGGGTTAATACAAAGCAAACGTTATCATTGATATACAGTACATTGTATCAGAAGCTGTATAAAATTGAATGACAAAATGACTTAAAAGTTAAAATTCTTATCACTTAGAATTAATGAGTAAGCACTGAATTCACTTTGACGATAACAGCAATGACAGGAACGAACTTCTGGTCATCATCGGAGGGGGGGGGGGGGGGTGCAAAATAGACATTATAACATTTGCTAGGATCATCTGACATTGACGATCTATGATGAAGACGTACGTTATCAAATTGTGCACTTAATAATTCTGTCTATAAATTGGTGGCCCATAATCCATCATACACGGGTGAGGTCTCACTGATGAGTTTCTCAGTATTCCTAGTATTAATAGCTCCATGCTAGCACTAATCCATTAAACCTTCTACATACCGCAAACGCATTAACCCTTTCGGTGCGGGGACCGACTTTAGTCGTTAGAATCTGACGTCTGTAGTCGTCAGATTCTGACGTCGATTCTAAAGTCGATCCCCGCACTGAAAAGAGTAAAAACTATTTATAATGGCCGTATACCCATAACATATAGGTATTCAAATGAATCAGAAAAAGATAACTAAGCCATTTATGATGATTTCAAATTAATAAAAACCCTTTTGTTGCCATGTTTTTTATAAAAATATTCAGCGCTTTAAGGGTAAACCCCTTCAGTGCGGGGACCGACTTTAGACGTCAGAATCTGACGTCTGTAGACGTCAGATTCTGACGTCTAAAGACGGTCCCCGCACTGCAAGAAATAAGAAGAATACAATGTCCGTAGACCCGTATCATAGGTATACAAATGAATCGGAAAGAGCTAACTAAGACATTTATGATGATTTTAGATTGAAGAAACCTTTTGGTCTCCATGGTTTATAAAAAAATATTTCAGCGTTTTAAGGGTTGATTATTTACGCTCTGAATCGCTGTTAGTATTATTTTGAGACTGACTTTGTTCGCATCCTATATTTGAATGTTTAATTTCATTCGAAGAGAGTGTTCAAATGAAATGGAAAAAAGAAAAACAACATTTTTGATTGAATGGACGTAATATCTCACCACATAGGATTATTAGTGTGTAATTGTGAAAGGCTTGATAAATATTTCGGTTTTTAGAAGCCAATGAAAGATCACCGTGTAAGACTAAATGCACCCACATAACATGTGGATATGAATTTATGTATTATTTGACATGATAACATGATATGTACTATCTGCCTCAGCCCATGAAATATCTACTATTCAAGGCTGATATTGGCAAAATAAATATTTATTATAGTTGTAATGTATATTCATTATTTAATTGTACAGTAATTCAGAATTTGATACCAGGTCAAGTTTCAGAATATTATGAATATTTTTGTCGAAATAAGGAGCTGGTGTACAGCTGCTATAATATCTCGAATATTATAAGAATATATCTCGACAGTTTTCTGTATTTTTGTATTTATATTATTTTTCGTTTTCTTTCGTGAATACAAATTATGTTATTTCTTTATCAATAAATTATGTTCTGCTAGAAAGAGAAATAAAGACAACATGACACAGAGGGGTTATTAAGTATAATTATGAAGCAAGGGAATAACGATCACGAAAGCAATGTAATTTGGTGTATATATAGCCCGAGTTCCGAAAACAACAACAATTCTTTGTTTTTAATTCTCATTCATTTAAAACCGGACTTTGCTACGTAATTTCCAGCTTCAAATGACGAAAATTACGTTTTTTTTATAAAAAATATATCGATATGTATCGCAAATTAAATTATTTGATGAGCACTTGTCACAAACAATTTACCATTCTTGGTGATACTTAGTTTATCTAAAACATGCTTGAAACCGTATATAGCCTACACGGTTATTTTACCACGGTAATGCCTCCTATTGCGGTCAGAAACTAATGTTTTAATTCCCGTGATACTCTGCGGTTTGGACCTACCGGTTGTTATTATCACGCAATTGGAGGCAAACCGATTAAAAACATTTTTGTATCATTTGTGTAAAAACAAGTTGTATCACAGAACATTGTTTGAACGTGGATTCCGAATGAATTTATCATGCTTGCTGTACTGCACTGTTGTGTTTTAGCTCATACAATGTGATATTGTATACAGCAACAAATAGTTGACCAACTATTGGCTATACGGAACATTTGAATTATAAGCATTTATAAGCTGACTTCTCAGCACTCGGCATTACTTTGCTGGGTATGCAGTAATGGTACTTTGTGGTTTACAAAAATCGGTTGAGCACTAATAATGAGTCATTACATTAAGGTACCTATATTACCGGACACGCGATTAATAATTTGAGTATCTGCCATTTTTCCTGAATAACACGATTAGGGTAAGCAGTTCAATCACCTTGACTGATTAACTGGTTAACACGAGTAAATGCCCCGATGCTATTTTAATGCTGGGCCAGCGTCGAAGACGCTGACCCAACATTAAACCAGTATTGGGTCAATGACTCGACTTTGATGGACATTTGTCCGTTTTGAGGCACGCTACCTGCTCTCAATTTAAGTTGATCAATAATTTAGATGTCAAATAAAAGTGTTGCTTCTATTGACACATTCATTTCACCATTATTAATCATCTTAAGTTTGCCTGTTTTGCATACGTATACTATCTTTACATGTGCTGTTTCTCATTCAGTTCACCGTCAGATTTGCACAAATGTGGCCTTAAATACCATTCCTTTTATTGCATGCACTGCTAATTTAAGATTGCATGTCAAGAAGTAAGTTAGCAATAGCAAGTAAGTTGGCAATAATTAACAACATTATATTTACTCATTATTTATTTATATGTTAATGTTTTAAATATGTTGTGGCTCACATAAAAAAATCAGTATTTTAAAGATGCTCGGGAATAATTGCACGCTGATAAACGAATCTGTTTTCGCTATTCCTAATCACCGAGGTCGCCATCTCATAAATAATTCGGACATTGGTCCCATTCTAACTTTCTCTTATTTCCATTAGAAATGTTAGGATCAATCCTAACATTTCTAATGGAAATAAAATATACTTAGAATAAGATCAAAGTTACCCAGCAGACAAAAGATGTTCAAGGCAATGTTGGTTCTACGTTGGTTCACAAGATGCTGAATCGATGTTGGTTTAACATTGATCCACACCACGTTGAATCAATGTTGGTTTAACGTTGATCCACAACACGTTGAATCAATGTTGGTTTAACGTTGGTCCACCGTCTACGACGCTGGACCAGCGTTAAACCAACATTGATTCAACGTCTTGGGTAAAGTATATGATGTTTATTGAGATGACCAACGGGTATTTCTTCATTTTGTCATCCAGTATTACCGCAATTCCTCAAATGAATGACATTTATAGACTTCTGCAGATTACTCAAAGGCGATATATATTTATTGAATGCTGAGAACGTTCATATTTTGATAGAATAAACACTGTTATCCTGAGAGTTTTTCATGTTTTAAAATATGCCACGTAGTTCATAACCATGACACGTAAGCGAAGAAAAGACTGCCGAAGATAAAAAGTCACGTCAATAAACGACTGAGAAGAGCAAAAGTATAGTAAAGAAACGACTGTGAAGATCAAAAATCAAGTCAAGAAACGACTGCGAGGACCAAAAGTAAAGTCCAGAAACGACGGGAAGATCGAAAGTTAAGTCAAGAAATGACTGCAAAGATAAAAAGTCAAATCAGTAGACACTGCTGAAGACTAAAAGTTAATAAATACATTTTGTTGCCACTTTCATGCTCGGAGGGCGGGGGCCCTAGCGTAGTGGTTAGCACCGCTGCCTTTCACGCCAGAGTTCGGGGTTCGGTTCCCGGTCTCGGCGGTTTGAAAGAAACAAAAAATGTTTCTTCCCCATACACGTGTGAAAGTCAGTATTGTGGGGAGCCTCCGTGACCGAGAGGTAGCGTGCTCAGCCTCAGACCGCCAGGGCTCGAATTTCGAATCCTGTGTCTGGAGGACAGTGTCATCTCAATCATCTCACCATCCTCGGGGGGTTCTCCTGGCCCAGTTCAGCCTATATGTGCACAAAGGCGGCCTGAAGCCCGATTCATTTCATTTCATTTCATGCTCGGAATTTCACGCTATTAGAAAGTGAGGTATTCCAAAAAAATCACATTTTCCCTCTTCACCGACGTGACTGCCACGCAAGTGATTGTTTGGTGAACCTGCAGCGCAGTAAACACGATACACAGACCCAATGTTGGCTTAATGTTGGGCCATTGTCGCAGACAATGGCACAACATTGAGCCAGCATTGGGTGAGTGTATCGTGTTAACTGAGTTAGAACTTCTACACCTGTCAGTCAATCTGTCCGACTTCCATTGTAGGTGACTGTGTCTCTCTCCATAATTGACTCTCTATTTGTCTGTCTATTTTACCGTAGTGCGGCACCTTTCAGCACCAACATATTGCCTCTTGCATTGAAAGGGTGTGTCACTCACCTTACAAAGTGAAACATTCACCATTTGAATGCCAGGGGATCATAACAAAGTTTCACAAGTACGGTTCATTCTACAATGCGCATAATCTTCATTGCATTATTATTCGTAGGAGGATTTTGTAAATTCCGAACCCAGCAAAAACAAAATATTTGTATAACATTTATACAATGTTGCACCAACGTCAAAGACGTTGGGCCGACGTTGTATAAATGTTATACAAATATGTTGTGTTTGCGGGGAAGGTGAATCAATTTATTTAATCCTTTACTTGTCACGGAACAATTATGGACCAAATTTCTTGTAAAAATGAGGGAGTACCACCCAATTTTAACACTGTTTAACAAGCTCTGACACTGAAGGAACATTATTTTTTGCTGACAATGTCAGCAAAAATTATTGGTTCTTCAGTATTTGAAGTTGAAGTTAATTTCAATGTATTATGTTCTGTTATGAAAATTAACCTATGTATTTTTCATATTCTAAAGTCTAAAGTCGACCCCGCACTAAAAGAGTAAGACATTGGAAATCGATATAGACCCATAACATAAGTATTGATAAGATGCCGACAGAGATAACTAAGATATTTATGATGATTTCTGAGTGAAAAAATCCTTTGGTCTCTTGGGTTATTTAAAAATATTTCAGCGCTTTAAGGGGTAACTTTTATATTATCATTGAGGCAAAATGTGACAAATCACAGCATATTCAGCCACCATCTCTGAGAGCTCGCATTTCACCTTGGGGCCAGCATCTCTTTTAAATTTGATCATATCGAACCACCATTTCTTATAGTTATGTGCCACCATCTCTTGGATATATTTCACATCAGGCCACCATCACTGAGAGATCTCTCCACATTTGGCCACCATTTCTCAGAGATTTGTCCACATTTGGCCACCATCTCTCAGAGATTTGTCCACATCAGGCCACCATCTCTCAGAGATCTGTCCACATCAGGCCACCATCTCTGAGAGATTGGTCCACATTTGGCCACCATCTCTCAGAGATTTGTCCACATTGGGCCACCATCTCTGCGAGATTTTTTCACATTTGGCCTCCATCTCTCAGAAATGTTTCCACATTGGGACACCATCTCTCAGAGATTTGACTACATTTGGCCACCATATCATGGTAATCTGTCCACAGTGGGCCACCATCTCTCTCCGAAGATATTTCCACATTGAGCCATTATCTCTGAGAGATTTGTCCACATTGAACCACCATCTCTGGGAGATTTGTCTAAATTGGGTCACAATCTCTTGGCGACGTGTCCACATTGGGCCACCATCTCTGGGATATCTGTCCACATTGGGCCAACATCTATTGGATATCTCTCCACGTTGGACCACCATCTCTGAGAGATGTATCCACATTACGCCGCCATCTCCTGCAGATCGCTGTCGTCAGGCGCGGCGGCTAATATTATTTAGCTGTCACCTCCGGCGAAGTTGGCACATAAATCGCGCGCGATGCCGAAGCATATATCAGTGTCATCGCTTTCGGCGGCCCAGATAAATCACCAGGGAACCCTAATCCGATGAAGTAATTGTGATAAATGGAGGGGATATGCAGAGTGCTTGCCCGGGCGGCTCCGCTAAGAAATCCGAGGCGACATCCGCGGGCGGCTGTAGTTTTAGTCCGCGATATGGATACGGCAGAATCCTAGCAAACACGAGACATTGACCCAATGATGCTGTGATGTTGGGCCAGAGTCGCAGGCGATGGCCCAACATCACAGCAGCATTGGGTCAATGTCTCGTGTTTGCTGGGATACCCACCTTGCAGCCGCTTGTTTCCAAACCAACCAGACCAATTGGCACGGTATTGGATCTGCCCCTCGCACTTTGCTGGTTCTCCCCGGCTGGGTTGCCTGCCTGTCTTCCAGAGTTGCCTCCCTGTGCCCTCCATGCGTCCCCTCGCCTTCCCTCTTCCTTCCATCCCGCCTTCTTCCCTCGCTCCGCCGCCCAAACCCGTCACCGTAACGCGCTGCCCACTGGCGGCGGCATCGGAACATAAATCAAAACGGCGGACGGAGCGGGGAGGGTCCTCCCCATGCAGCAAGCCCGAGATGCTGATCCAATGTTAATTTAACGTCTGCAACGCTGGGTGAACGTTAAATCAACATTGGATTAACGTCTTGATTTTACAGAATCTTCCAATCTAACAGGCAAATTTGGTTGAATGCTGTTTTGATTCTGCAACAGCATCAGTGACTTGGGTAGACAATAATGCAGCCACCGCCCAGCAGTTTTTCTTAAACACAACACGAGACTGGTTATTCAGCGACCATAATAATACGCTGAGAAATGAAAGAAAACTATAGAATACCAGCCCGACAGTGATTCCAGATACTTCTAGGGGCCGATCTATTTTAGTCGCATTTTTGATCTAGGTATAATTTTACTTGCATTGTCCCATCCACATGATCCAGGGCAGTAAGTGACTCAATCCCGCTTTGTGCGAAGGAACTGTTCAATTAGGACTCGCATTCAGGTATTACTATGAGACCCCTCATAGAACAGCCCTGCATAGTCAAAAAAAAACATATGACTTTTTTAACTATGTTTGGCTGTTCCATTTCAATAGGGGGTCCTAGTATGTCCCTGTGGGTATTACCACGTGTTTAGTGTGCTCTTTTTAAAATTAAAACAGAGTTTATTTCATAGCTAAATCCCCCCTTCGCTATGTCACAGTTAAAAATATTTCTATGCTAATCATTAATGGTTTTCAATTAGCACCGGATCAATGTTGGTGTGTTGATTTAGACATTGAACCAACGTTGAACCAATGTTTAGAATATGACAAAGCAACAGGAACAGCGTTCAACTCTACTCTATATTGTTTCTGTGTCGTTATTCTGTTTATATCGTGACTAGATGATGACGTTAATGGCGGCAGCGCGATCATGGTGCCCTGGTGGGCATCGAATGACGTGCAGCCTCTCACCCATTTTAATCTCAGAATATCAAATCCACATCCACACGGGTTCGAAACTTTCAGGACCATGCTTTTGTTATTATGTTCTAACAGAGATAAACCCTCAGAAGTCATTATCTATATGCTATAGCATAGAAATATTGCTATCCCAGCAAACACAAAACATTTGTATAACATTTGTACAATGTTGGACGACGTCGAAGATGTTGGACCGACTTTGTACAAATGTTGTACACATGTTTTGTGTTTGCTGGGATGCTACATTGCCAAGCAATCTCAAAAAAGACAGTATCTGCTTACTTTACAAGTAAGCAGATACTGTCTTTTTGGCTTTGCTGAGCAGAATATATAGCTGCAAAAAGAACATGAGTGTTTCATCTCCATTATAAATATGAGCCATCAGGTCTAAGCATCAGGTGGCAAATTGTCACACATTATGTGTCAGATCTAAACGTGTATACAGCTAATTCAATTCCCCAATCCCAAGTCAGGAATATCACCTGAATATCGGCGGATTTTTCACCTGCGCCGACATGGATATCATTAGCTGACACAGCTCCACCTTTCTAGAAGATCCCTATTTTATATTTACTTGTGGGGTGGAAATGCATTCAAACTCAATGCTGAGGCCATTGGGAAATTTGTTAAAAGGATTCCAAGGTAGTCTGTCTGCTTATAGCGACGTGGGTCTGATATATAATGGACAGAATCAATCCAGTGCGGGAGATCGACACGTGGTCCGGAAAAGGTCGAAAAAATGGCCGTCCCGCACGAGTTCACAAAATCATTCCCCACCCCCTGTCCCGCGACGGAGCGGGTAAACAGTGAGCCAATGCTGGGCCGGCGTCTACGACGCTGGCCCAGCGTTGGGTCATTGTTTACCCTGTGTTTGGTGTGAGGTGGTAGGCCACACAGGCACCGAGTCCGGGGGAACAAAGACCACTTGCGATTTAAGTGACGGAGGAAAACATTGGTGGAAAGAGCACGACAATAGGCAGAATATTAGCCGGTGACAACACTGCCAGGCCACCTGCGGCGACCGGCCACGTACCCTTGAAGCTCTAGGGCTCCGGTGACCATCACACGACGGGACCCTTTGTAAACTGGGGGCAACGTGTGCCAGATACGTATTCTTGACAATACAAAGCTTGGTGAACTTGATTAATAGTTTTGTTCCATAATATAGATTTAAGACAATGCTGGTCATAAAAAACTCATGATCTATTAACTGAGTTAATGGATTATGAACTATTTAAACTGTACGGAAATACGATGTTCTTTTCAGATGAGCTGTTTCTGTGCAGTTAATAGATTATGAACTATTGCAAATTTCTTAAATAAGTTTTACTATGTTAGCCTTAGAGTTTCTATGACCAGCTTTGTCTTAAATCTATTTTAATGGAACAAAACGGAAACACGATGTTCTTTTCCAGGCAATACCATTCCTCGTGTACTTTTCTGAGCTAAAGTGTGGATAAGTGTCATTGATGATAATACAAATGAAATTCGTCTTCATTTTGAGTGAACTATATCATGAAAACTGATCTTCTTTTGACGAAATACCATATTAAGTATAACAGAATAACCCTTGAAGCGCAGCATTAAATCATTTAAATTTTCTCCCACTTGATGTTGTGTCTCGCTACCGCGATCCACAACGTCAAGTGTGAGAAAATTACCCATATTTGTTCTATTTGAGAGCAAACATTTGCAAATCTTGAAGTTTAAACACACATTTTATTCCCAATAAATGTTATTTAAACAGCAAATAAAACGAATTAACAACGATTATAGTCATGCTTAGCGATATAAGGGTTTATAGTAAATTAATGCCCTGTGATTATTAGAGAAACCGCACCATAAAGCTGTATATAATTACATTATGTCAACGAAATATCAGCAACAAAAATACAGGTGTATTATTTGATGGCAGGTGATAATAATGATCACCTTGTTGCTAATTATCTGTATTTGTGTCAAGCATTATCTAATGGTTGTTTATTAACCCTTTAACCGCCGGTGTCGCATATATGCGGGTTTTCATTTTTATTAGCACATTAAGTACCACTTTTTAAACATGTTAAAGATAAAATGTGGCATCAATCAGCAATATTTGAAAACAGTTGACCTCCATTTTGTCAAATCTGAATAATTTTCACTTACTTGAAGTTGTGGATCGCGTCAGCGAGAAACAACTTCAAGTGGGTGAAAATTCAGATTGAATAATTTGGCGGTTGAAGGGTTAATCATCAAAATAATGATACATTAACCCTTAAAGCGCTACATTATAAAATTTTAATTTTCACACACTTGAAATTGTGTCTCGCTACCGCGACCTACAGCTTCACGTGGGTAAAAATTACTCATATTTGTAAGAATTTGGGATTAGACATTTGCAAGTCTTGGTGTTAAACACACTTTTCGCTCCCAATAACTGCGACTTAAATGTGTTAAGCGGCTAACAAAAAATGATTCAAAATTACAGTAGTCGTTCTAGGCGGTGTAAGGGTTAACCCTTAAAGCGCTAGTAAAGTCTATAGCCGTTTTCAATTTTTTTTTCAATCATGCGTTAAACAAGGCAATTTGGAGGATAAATGAGCATTACATTTTGATAGATGGACCAAGGAAAATGTACATACGGTTTGATTCAAATTGTAGATATATGCAAGTATTTTTAACCGTTTGAAGCGGTTAAAAAATAAAATTATAACACCGCGCGGCTTAATAGGTAGCAACATTTCTATAAATTACACAAACTGTTACAAACATATCACTGTTATGTAAGTTGTATGACCAGGATTGAGCTACACTTAATATTAAATCTACGGGAGTCTTTTAGCCGTAAGACTATGAATAAGTATTCAAATGAAGCGGAAAGAGCTTACTAAAACACTTGTGATGATTTTAAATTGAAAAACCTTTTGGTCTCCATGGTTTATAATAACACTATTTCAGCGTTGTAGGGGTCAATATCTCGTCGCCTCGGAGCTAAAGGATCCTATCTGACACTCGTTTGAGTGGCAGATAGAATCCTTTAGCTCCGAGGCGACGATCTGTTCACCAAAGAACAGTACTTCCAGTATATTATGCTCAGCACAGCTCTGGCAGCCTCGTCGCCAGAGCTGAGCTGAGCATAATATACTAAAAGTACTGTCCTGCATATAAACGCAGATCAAATATTAGCGACTTTATTAGTAAGTAAGGAGTCAGAGAGAATTCCAGATTCATTTTTTAAATGCAAAACCTATGCTTCTTGATTCAAGGAATCGGAAGGTCACTCACGGACCATATGCTTCACTACTGTCTCCTCACCTCCCACAACACATGTTCTCTATTTAACCCCACGTGTACATCACCAATATGAAAATTATAAAGAGTAATTTTTTTTCGTTCGAACGATGACGTGTCTTATCGTTTATAAAACTACGTGTTTGACATCTCAATCACATGTGTATTTACTTCTCCTCTATAGCAAAAGAACAATCGCTAATGCGATTGTCATTTTGATATGGAGGATAATTTAGATAAGACTAATTCATCAGGCAGAGATAGAAATGGATCAATAAGTTGTGCTCATCAGAAATAAAATTTAACTATAAATTACATGACATCTAATTTTTAAATTTATTTTGTAGTTTTTTCACCAGAAGCTGTTAATTGCGATATGGATGCCTGGCTCAGATGCCTGATTCAGATGGATGAACGATTGATAGAGCGATCAACGATTAAAAACTAAAAATTATTAGTTCCATTCGCAGGATTATGACGGGTGTTGTTGTCCACTACAGTGACCAGACAAAGTCACCCACTCCTAAGGACTGGCCCAGTTTAGCCTACTATGTGCACAAAAACCCCTCATTCATTTCATTTTTTTCTCTCCTAAGGATGATTCAGTTTACCCCAGGATAACTGATCTCGGCTAAAGTATTGTTTCTCAGTGTTTTAACCCTTTAATCACTAATCACGACTATATTTTTTTAATCCGTTTTATTTTCTGGTTAAATCAGAGTTATTGGGACATCAAGATTTGTAAATGTTTGTTCTCCACTTAAACTAATATGAATAATTTTCACCTACTTGATGTTGTGTGTCGCGGCAGCGAGACACAACTTCAAGTAGATGATAAGATAACTGATTTAAAGCAAAATTTAAATCAGTTATCTTAAGGGCTGAAGGGTTTTTATTACCAATTATTTATGCATATCTTAAAAGTGATGCATGTCCGAAGTCTGTGACGATGAAATAAGTTGTACCACACGTTTCGCAAATCTATATAAGTAATTTTCAGTCACTTGAAGTTGTGGGTCGCGGTGGCGAGACACAATTTTAAGTGACTGAAAAATTAAAGGTGATACCTCGGGGCCCCAGGGATAAAGTCATCCTTTGAGATTAGATTGAATATTCTCTCGAAGGTTGAGTCAGCATTTGAGATCAGAGATAGGCCTGTTATGATTTAGTTACACGTGGAACATCTCTAGTAGTTTACTCTCGACCAATTGACTGTGATACAGTCTGTCACATGACGGACGGAATGATCTTGTCAACTCTCGTCATTTCGTTGTTACATGTATATCAACAGAGGATAACCCTTTAAGCTCTGAAATATCTTTGTACAAGCCATGGAGATCAAAGTTTTTTTTTCAATTTCAAATCATTATAAATGACTCAGTTAGCTCTTTCCGCTTCATTTGAATACCTATAGGTTGTGGGTCTACGGCAATATAGTTTTATCTGTATCTTACAGTTCGAGGATCGACCTTAATCGTCAGAATCTGACGTCTACAGACGTCAGATTCTGACGATTAAAGTCGATCCCCGCACTGAAAGGGTTAAATACCACATGTGATTTGTTTACGCTCTTAGAACCATGAGAACTCATAGCTTTCTATGATTATAGCGTAAATACATGAACTTTCTGAAAGTTTCCTATAGCGCAGCCAAATATTGAAGGGATCGTTAGAAACAAAATGATTAATAAAACAGAACATTAGAAAGAATATTATTTAGAACTAACATTGCTCGGCTTAATAACGTACATATAGCGTAAGCCAGTTGGCTAAAATGCCATTCCATACAATAATTATTGTAATTGACTAATAAAGCAAGTTCTATAGATTTTTTTTTTTTTAGAACTGACCTTTTTTGGCTCAAGAACGCACATAGCCTAAGGCAGTATATTAAAATTCAATTGAAGAGCGTATATTGTATTAGCGTTTGATATTGTACAGTACTCGTTGAATAAATATATTTTTACCAAAATACAATTCCACACATTTGACAATTTTAAGCAAATGCGATATTTGAGACTAAAATAAATCGACAATCGTTCTTGATGATAGAGCTTCAGTACTGTACAGAAGCGGTGTCATGTTTCTTCACGCTGATCACCGGGCTGGGGGGGGGGGGGGGGGTGTCAGTCTGGATCACAGCGTACAGAGCCTGGATCCATACGGTCCATTAATAATGCACCTGGATCAGTCTCCAACGTGTGTGGGACTCCCTAATTAGAGATCCACCTAATCATCCCAGCAAACGCTACGCATCCACCCAGTGTTGGGTTAAGGTTGGGCCGGCGTCGCAGGCGCCTGCCCAGCATTAACCCAACACTGTGTCAACGTGTAGTGTTTGCCAGGATCACAACTCTCAGTGCACTGTACATACATTGGAGAGATTTCTGATAACAAGAATAATTTTGCACTGCTAGTGATTTATTTATTTTCTCTTGACGATGGTGAGATGATTGAGATGACACTGCCCTCCAGACACAGGATTCGAAATTCGAGCCCTGGCGGTCTGAGGCAGAGCACGCTACCTCTCGGTCACGGAAGCTCCCCACAATACTGACTGTCACACGTGGATGGGGAAGAAACATTTTTGTTTCTTTCAAACCGCCGAGACCGGGAACCGAACCCCGAACTCTGGCGTGAAGGGCAGCGGTGCTAACCACTACCCTAGGGCCCCCGCCCTGGAGTGGCTGGAGGTTGGAGCACAACACTTTTGTGTAACATTGAATAATGGAGAACTTCAGTAATACATTTTGCAAGTGTATATATGTGGTACTATTTTGTAAATATTAATGTAATTCAAATCAAAATTGTTCATTAGGGCACCTTTCCCACGTGGTGAGACACTTCACCTTATAGGGGTAATTTGAAATGTATCCAGTATGTCCCTCAACTCAATGTATAGGAGGGGAGGGGGGCTGGTCATTGTTAACAGCCATGTTATTGAGAAGTTGTTCCACTGCTATGTTAATGCTGGGCCAGCGACGCATACGACGTCTAAAGAGGATCCCCGCACTGAAAGAATTACAAATTTATAACGGCCGTACACATAGGTATTCAAATGAAACGAAAGAGCTAACTAGACATTTATGATAATGTCAAATTGAAAAAAACCACAGTGGCTTATACAAAAAATTCAGCGCTTTATCAATTTAGCGAGGGGTACAACGATAGCACTGTACACATTTCTGATGAAACTCGTCATCCAATTTAGACGTATTTTGACACAGTGTACACAATACCAGCTCTAGTTTAATAAATGATGTGTATAAACACGGAGCAGGTTTTACACACCATGCGCACGGCGGGAAGGTAGGGGGGGGGGGGGGATTGCGTGTCTATTTCACGAGGATAAATTGACGACGGATCGTAGAAAACAATTATAGGTGTACATGCGCACGGGATGAAAACCTGGTCAATGAAATCGACATTTCATGTAGCAGAGACGTACGAACAGGCAGTTAACCCTTGAAGCTCTGAAATATTTTTGTATAAACCATGGTGATCAAAGGGTTTTTCCAATTTGAAATCATCATAAATGTCTTAGCTAGCTCTTTCCTCTTCATTTGAATACTTATGTTGTGGGTCTACGGGCATTATAAATATTTGTATTCTTACAGTGCAGGGATCGATTTTAGTCGTCAGAATCTGACGTCTATGCATACGTCAGATTCCGACGTCTAAAGTCGATCTCCGCACTGGTAATGAGTAATGGTTCTTACAGATAACCTAATATAACTGGATTATTCAAATATCTATAGCCTTGATAGGATTTGCTGATATCATCCCGTTCGAACAGCTACACCCTTGTGAACCCACGGCAGCCTGCAGCCATGGCCTCACAAGGGTGTCGCCAACGGTGGTGAAATATACTCAATTAGTTTATTTCTCATGATTGATTAGTCTATTATACTGACATTGTACTTTCATATTTCACAGTTATATATGTCATGTTATACATGCCCAAACCATGAGGCTTATAAGTCTTACCAAGAACGTTCTATAGACATGATAGAACGTCCTTGGTCTTACATTTTCTAGGTATACATTTATATGTGTCTAAAAATGTAGGCAAAAATTGATGTAGATGCAGGAGTAATTATACTAGTGTATATAAAGCCTAATTTATAAATCAATACCTAATCAAGGTCATTGCCCTCGCGATATAATTATTTCAAGTTAATGAGCAATTACATGGAGCACTACATTATGTCTACGCGCGTGTGGATCAAAATAATATATGCAGATACTGCTATTAGACAACGTATTATCTGCTAATTTGACCACTTCGCTGTCAATCGAAATATTTTAATACAGACAATAATACTCGGGGAAAAGGTAGATGAGGCCTATACTAGCGAATCTTAGACATAGTCATTACTATTTATTTATGATATCATGTTCAATATAGGCCTACTACCTAAGCTATGTAATTATATATTTACGTACATAAATAATTGGATTTGAGTGTGAAAAAAATAACGAGATTTGGTTTGCTAATATGAAATGGATAGGGCCTATATCTATGATGATATATGTGTCTCTCTATTCACAAAATTATTCTGACGATGCCCTGTGAGTTTATTTTGAAGAATAATTCCAAATAGTTTGCTAAATTATAGAAAACATCCCAGCGTTGACCCATTGCTGGTTCAATGCCTGTACACAGTCTGCGACGCTGGGCCAGCATTGATCAAATAATGGGTTGGGTGAGCGTATCGTTGCTACTTGGGATCGTAGTAGGCCTATATGATTGATAGTATTATTGGTGGTTTATAATAAAATGGATGTGGTGGCATTTAATAATCATATAGATCAGGTGATAAGTATGTTCACAATGCTGTTATAATGCTGGGCCAGCGTCTGCGACGCTGTCCCAGCATTACAACAGCATTGGGACCATGCCTGGTGTAAGCATGGCCCCTCCACACGGCATATCTACACGCCACTATTGTGTACAAGCTGTCAGCGACGGCGGGTACAGTATTATTTATGCGGTGGCGGGGTCTGCCGCGTTATTTATGTGTACGTACTGGGGCTAATGGCGGAGGAGCGTGGCCGCCTGTACACATCTGTCATGGCCGGGGAAACCCCAGCGCGGTGGATAAAGTTTATTAGCAATCTCAGGCCGCTTAGTGGGGGATGAATGGCGGAGAAGAGGGTCCGAGGACAGCATCGCCGCGGGTTTGCCAGCCTCGTAAAACACCGGGAAGGGATGCCGCGAGGGGAGCGGGCAAATTGGGTCATAAACAGGGATTTGTGACTGGTGCGGATAGGGATCACGAGCGGGCGGGATCCCGGCGCTAATAGAGTCCGGGGTGCAAACCTCCCTGTAGCCAGGTGAGCATAAATGGAGGGTCACCTCTCCCCCCCCCCCCCCCGCCACCCCCCAGGAGGTGGTTGTGATTTACTGGTCAGGTCCTGGCTGTAGTAAACGGTGACGTAACAGATAGAGAACAGCTGATCGCTCTCCAGTCTAAATAAACTCACGGATTCTTTGAGTTTTATCCCAGCACGGTACACTGATACCATGTTTGATTAAGCATTGTATCAGTTTAACGTTTTGACAAAGATAAAATATACTATTATATACGATACGAAAATGGAGCTGATTCATGGAAAAACTTTTACTCGCAACTATGTCTACATTTGTATTTTATCGTTTACGAAAATAAATGCCATAACATGTATCAGTGTTTGTTATGTTTATTATTATTCAAGTACTTGTTGTATAGCTAGTTGATTAGCCCATTTATTGTTCAATTATGTCTGATACTAATAGCATTTAATGCATGTTATGTCATTCAAAATAATAATTGCTACAACAATTATTTTCTTGAATGGTACCGTTTGATTTATCAATTTAAAATAATTAAATGGCAATAATTATTCTCAGTGCCCCCTCCCCCTCCCTTAAAATCAAACACACATGTGGGTGTGAAGGTAATGACCAAAAACACAAAACGAATTTTGCAAGTATTTTATCATGCGTTTTCCGTTTTTTCATAAACGTATCTTCATAATTACATATTCACCACATCCTGTTTTACATAATAACAAGCAGATTGGCTTTTAACAGGCACGTGTAATTTCCTCATGTGTCTTAAGTGTTATCGCAGTAATTTATTTTAAGAATAAACCAGTAAAAGCTCAGCCCATCGGGCCATGATCACATGGTTATTATGATAACATATAAGAGGGCCGAGCTCTGAGGCGCGGGTGTTTTGACATAGTTATCCCCCAGAGGTCTGAACTATATCAAATTTAAATTTTCAGTCACATGAAGTTGTGTCTCGCTACCGCGATCCACAACTTCAAGTGACTGAAAATTACTTGGATTGGTGACATTCAAGCCCCAACGTTTACCAGTATTCCGTGTTTTTAGACATATTGCATGATTGACAACTGGTCAACCAAGTTCTAATAAAAACACATAGGCTACTATACTGCCGTGTAAAGCTAAAAAGCAGTATCTGCTTACTTTACAAGTATAAGCAGATACTGTTTTTTTGTCTTTGCAGTGCTGTATAGTTGACATAATGTTCTATAGGCGGCTAGAATGATGTTATGATATATATATATATATGTACTTACAGGTTTTCTGTACAGTTCTTTTCACAGTCATCCATTTATACGTTGTCACTGGACCCTGGTCCGAGTTAGGGCTGGGGTTCTGACCGCATTTGACCCCGGGCAGACAATACCCGGGGGTGGAGCAGGGTACAGAACACAACATACCCGTCTGGTCGGGGTAGGCCGGGTACGGGGTCGAACCCCCGAGTCCAGGATGGCCATGCATGTCCCCGGGGCCGCCCATGCCGTTGTTGATCATATTGCCGTGGTGATGGGGATGGGAGTAGTAGTACCCCCCGTCCGTGGGCTGCATGCCCGGGGGTGGTCCGCTGGCGCACGTGCCCGGGTGCAGGGGTCCATAACCATTGTCCCCGTGTCCCTGACCCCCTCCGCCCGGGGGTCCCAGTACACTACCCGGATCATACGGTAGGCTAGCCCCTCCAGGCTGGGGTGTATGAAGGTCTAGTCCAGGGCCTAGCTGTCCGGTAAGGCCTGGTCCATACACGCCTTGACAGTCCCCATTGTTTACAAGGCCATAGCCGCCATACGCGTTAGCTGCAGAGAGGTCCTCAGGAGGCCCGTACTGTGTGCTATAAGTGTTGTTATCCAAGTTACATATTGTATATCCGCCGTTGGAATTCATAATTCACCTGCACGCTCCTCACTGTTATCTATCAGAGCGCGCACACAAATTAGCTGTCGATCGAGAGATAAATCTGAAATAAATGAAGCTAAATTAGACGATGTGCTTGACAGGCTTATGAGGGTTAAATCTGTCACGTGGTCTGTGTGAGCCAATCAGAGCTTGGTGGGTGCAGGCGAGGCCGGCGGTTGCTGCTAGTGATGGATGACATGCCAAAATCCACCGAATTACTTTTTGGCCGGGGTTCCCGCCTCCTTAGCCCCCCTCCAGGCCGGTAGTCTCTGCCGAAATGCACGAAATCCGTGGTGCTGGTCAGACCACGGCCCGTCTCAATGCTGACCGCTGTCCGGCTGGCGCGGGATAGGGGACAGTTATGTTGCCATGGTGACGTGAGGATATGACAGGACGCTTCTGGCTGGTAGACTGGTGAGAGAGGTAAGGCAGTGGTGGTAGATGTAGTAGTTATGTTGTTGTGACGGGCGATGTTACTAGACTGTGTCATGACCTCCAATGTCAGCGCTCTCTAATCACCGAACACCCCTTACTTAACGCAGACACACCTGTCCACACGTCCACCGCAGCTGACCAGTGGTCAATCATCTCGCAATATCCATATTGTGTAACACTGGGATCCTCGTTGTCGTTCGCGATGTGAACGGTCCTAGCCACACTGTGCGAGTGGCCGCCTCTCTCCGCACCCGTCCCACCTACACTGTTGCCGAGTCGTCCAGAAGGGGGCCTTTCTTTCCGCCGCGGTCGCCGCTGATCGCTCCCGCCCGCTGCTGCCTCCTGGCTGACGATCCTGGATGCTGTTGATCCGGGCAGGGTCCGCGCGATCCAGAAGGCGTCCCGTCAGTCCGGCTAACGGCCTACACCGACACGGATCTCTCTCTCAGCCTGAACACAGCCCGCCTACACACCGGTATGTCTGGTGCCAGCGCAGACTGTTATGACGCTAAATGACACACGCACTGCACACCCCAGCAAACACGAGGCATTCACCCGATGCTGGGTTGGTGTTGGCTCAGTGTCGGAGACGCTGGCCAACACCATCCCAGCATTGGGTCAACATATCATACATTTACCAGGTATATTTTACCTTGCAAAGACAAAAAGCAGCATCTTCTCATTTGTGAAGTAAGCAGATACTGCATTTTAGCGTTGCACGGATATAATACAGTAAATTCAACACATAGCCCGCACTTAGTATTTTTCGATATTCGTGACAAAAAATATTTTCAAAGTTTACGAAATATTCTC
The DNA here is from genome assembly GCA_964017125.1 of Flabesymbios commensalis. Taxonomy (NCBI): domain Eukaryota; kingdom Metazoa; phylum Annelida; class Polychaeta; order Terebellida; family Flabelligeridae; genus Flabesymbios; species Flabesymbios commensalis. The sequence continues at coordinate 16,636,510 of OZ024918.1, read as the reverse complement.
ACACAATTAAATCTCTACCAATCTTGTAGTCGGTAATACTATTTGTTCACCTGCCTATATAAGTGAGGCTGATTTGATGACACTCTGTACCCACCAATAAACTAACTCATTATTCTCCCGAAAAATATTCATATGAGAAAAATATTCTTAAAATTTACAAAATACCCCTTAAATCTTTACTTATCCTAGATGGCTTGTAGTATTTTTACTTTTGTGAGATAAGAGCCTCTTTTGCAGTCAGAAAACGGCGATGTGTAGAGTCGCTCCCGCGATGGCGCACGGTGACACCGCCCCATCTGCTCTGCATCACTGGGCATAGCGGGGTCTGGGGTTTCCTGTCTCTGTATCAGCCGCACACCCCTGCCCTAGAAGCGTTGCCATGGCAACGCTTCTAGGGCAGGGGTGTGCGGCTGTCTCTCACGCCGAGAGAGGGGTGCAGGGGTGCGTGGCCCCGCGGCCTGGCCCCACCCACACCCCCCTCGGTCCTGACGTGGTCCTGCCCTCAAAATCACAACATCACTCTGGCCCCTGTTTGCTTTCAACCCTCAAGTTTGGAGTTTAATAAGCTGATAACGTTTTCTCACTATGTTTTTTATTCGCAGTTTATACCAGGACTCTTTGAACATTGTTTTAGAACACAAGTTCCGTCTGAAGCGATACTGTTCTACTCCAGGGGACATATTGAAAAAAATGAAATAAAAAAGAGATAATAACCATTGAAATAAATTATAAGCCAAATGCCTCAAATTTGACAAATATTAGCAAAATAAATTTCATCAAGTTTCCTAAATTATAATTCGGAATGCTCTATTCCGAATATTAGCGGGTTACTATACAAATATCTTTTCGTCTAGTGTCCAATATAAATTGCTTGACTGAATGGATTATCTGCACAAATATCTTACTTCACGTATCTTCATGCATCTGCCACTTTTTCAGCAACTGTTTTTTTCTTGATATAGCTATATAAATCCCTCTACTGAAATTGTGATTCTATTTGAAATAAATTAGCCCAATCTCTTCCCACTAGATGGCACCGTAGATCGTTACATCACCATGGCCATAAATCAGGCCGTCACATCTCAGCTGAGGTAGGTGGTGGGCAGCGGTGACTTCGAAACCAAAAGTTTGCATGTTTGATCCATCTCGAAGACAAACTTGTTAGCTCAATTATTGCTCAATTATTGTTATTAGTTCAATTGTTCTAAGATACGTTCAAAAAATGAGTCAAATGTGGTGTGTTGAAAATAAATACAAATTAAAACAAACGCATGTTACAATAAAAACGTTACCAAAGCCAAATACTACACGTTGATACAATGTTGTTTTAATGTTGGGCCAGCGTCTGCGACGCTGGCTCAACATTAAAGCGACATTGTATCAACGCATCGTGTTCGCTGCGACATTAGTTCATTGTTGGACTGATGTTGCAGATACTGGGTGTTGGAATACTGTAGGACGAACCTTGCGCATAGCTTTTCCTGTGAGGCTATGGACTATCTCGATGAATGATGGCGATCTTAGCCACATCTAGTGGGTGATGACTTCAACTTCAGCAGCTCTGATACTAGCCCCCCCTCCCCTCAGAGAGTGAGTGATGGCGTAGTGTACTATACAGACAAGTTAGTCTCTCGTGCATACTATGGTCTATCACTGCGGCGGAAAAAGCAAGTGAGTAAGTGATTGTTTTCAATGCGGTTTAACGTGCTAACAACATCTTCACCGGTGAAAGAAACTGCCACTCACAATATCGTCGCCTCGGAGCTAAAGGATCCTATCTGCCACTCTGACGAGTGTCAGATAGGATCCTTTAGCTCCGAGGCGACGATATAGCGATCTATACTTTTCAGGAAATCGTCAAGGACTTTTTTCGACTTCGGGTACATGTAACAATAATTCTACCTGGTATAATATACCCCCCCCCCCCTGTATTTGAAGAGTCGACTGCGAATTGTCACAATGGGGGTTATTCCATGTTGATTTGGATTTATGAGAAATGCATTTTTTTATGATGGTACATAAAAAACACGCTGAGAAAAAAGGAATAAATTAAATCTAGAAAATGGCGTTGAGTGAGAAACGACAAGCCATCTGGGATAGTGGTATGAAAAGAATGGGGTTTTAGGCCACCTTTGTGCTTATTTAGGATAAACTGGACCAGGAGAACCTCCTTGAGGAGGGTGAGATGGATGAGATGACACTTCCCTCCTGATACAAGATTTGAAATACGAGCCCTAGCGGTCTGATGCCGAGCACGCTACCTCTCGGTCACAGAGGCTCCCCACAATATTGAATCGTTACGAGTGAGTGGGGAAGAAACATTTTGTTTTTTTGAAACTTGAAGGCGATGCTGAGAGTCGTATAATTAGAATTTCTTAGAACGCTAAGTGTGGACATTTCCCCTCACCTGAAGTTGTGTCTCTGTGTTTACTTATTATATATAAACACAATTATCTGGAGCGCACGCATTCTTTTCGTCGATTTTTCCGTCAATTATCAACCGATTTTCATGAAATTTTGTATAGGACATTTCCAAGTCATGTCCTAGCATCGGTAAAAATTTTATAAAGTTGCAGAATTGCAAAAGTTAGACCAATTGACATGTAGTAAATTGAAAATATGACGTCCCTCTATAGGTCCATTACGCTAAATATGTAATTTTATTACATGTCAAATGGTCTAACTTGCAAAATTTTAACTAATGTTAGGACATAACTTAGAAATGTCATGTGCAAAATTTAAAGGAAAACGGTTGATAATCAACGGAGAAATCAACGAAATGCGCTCCAGATAATTCTGTCATAGACTATAGTGTACAATTTCCATTTAAATGTGTCGATCTAGCAATTTCAATGCTCATTTCCCCATCAAAAAATATTGTTTGAAGAACAGCTAGAAAAGCTGAAAACAGCTGTAGACGTGATTCAACCCCTACAGCGCCGGGATCGACTTTAGACGTCAGAATCTGACGTCTGTAGACGTCAGATTCTGACATCTAAAGTCGATCCCCGCACTGGATAAGCATATTTATAATGGACATGGACCCATAACATAGGTATTCAAATGAATCGGAAAGAGCTAACTAAGACATTTATGATGATTTCAAATTAAAAAAACTATTTTTTTGTCTTTTGATTTTCAGAGCTTTAAAGGCTAAGGATCAAAATTAAAATAATATTATGATTGTAAATGGAAAACAATAACAACTAGATTATCAACCCTTGAAGCGCTAAGCGCGACTATAATCGTTTTAAATACGTTTTCTCAAACGTTTGAATCGCAGTTATTGTAAACAAAATTATGTTTAAACATCAAGATTTGTTAATGTTTGGTCTCAAATTAAAGAAATGTGAGCAATTTGTACCCATATGAAATTGTGGGTCTCGGTGGCGAGACACAACTTCAAGTCGGTGAAAATGTAATTATTTAATTTAGAGTTTTAATGGTAAAGTGCAATAGAATATACATAAACAATAAACACGACAAAGAATTCACAAACAGAGTTATTTGATCTCTTGGAACCAACCAGTGAAACTAAATATAGCAGTAAAAAATAAAATTGAGTAATAATAAATAAAGAAGAAGAGAGTGGAGTTATAGAAAAATTGAGGGAAGTGGCAGAAAAATTGAATGGTGTGACTGTGACAAGACAATAATTGAGTAGAATAAAAAGAAAGTTTGATGGAGAAGTTACAATAAATAGCGTTGAACATCAAATGAGTGGAACAATGTGAAAAAATAGTGGAGTGACAGGAAAATTGAGTGGGAAAGCATAATATGAACATTGTGGTTTGGAACAACAAGAAAACTGAATAGAATATATAGTAGTACGAATACAGATTAAAAGAATGCGACTTTCAGAGAAATATCATGTTTCTCCCCTCTTAATATTGGTACATTGTTTCAATATTGCTTCGTTGAGCAAGGCACTTAACCCTCAAATACTTCACTTGGCTCAGGTGAAAATGAGTACCTGGTAGGACAAAGATGGCAATGTGTACGTTCAATGCGCCGACACGGCTGCAGGACTGTATGCTCTCCGTGGAGTTGAAATGGCACACAAATGAACAGGTCCAGTGACCAGGGGGTAAAAATGTAAAGTCGGATGATGTATCTTCAGACTTGATATCAGACTATAAACCCGCACCTTTACCTTACCTTTGACATATGACACTTCGATACTTTATCGAATTGGGTAGTTTCCATTCACTGTGGTGTGGGAATCGCGGTAGCGATTCACTCACCACAGTGAATGGATTACAGTTGCAGCAGGGAATTGACTAAACGGTTTAGGGGTTAAATAATTTAATGGCATTCTGTGGCGTTATCTAATAATATGGGTAGAAAAGACTCCATGGTAATAGCAACGAGTAGCTGGTTTATATTGCGATCTGAACAGGAATAATTACCATTGAATTTTTATTTAACAGCTAAAATTCCATAATTATTATTAATTATCCACTCGTCTTCACTGAAAAAAATATGTTATACTTTAAAAAATGGGAGATACGTCCTTTCAATTCAACGTATCAGCATCTGTGTTAACAACATCTGTGTTCATAAAATTGCGAGAACGTGAAGGTTGAATAAGGAACATTGTGATATAAGTTGAAAAACGGTGACTATTTTCTTGTAATGTATGAATGAATGAATAAACCAGCGAACGGGGCTTCATACCACATTTGTGCACACATAGGCTGAGCTGGGCTAGGATAACTTCGCGAGGATTATGAGATGAATGCAATGGCACTGCCCTCCAGACACAGGCATCAAAATTCGATCCCTGGCGATCTAGGGACGAGTACACTATCACGGAGGCTCCCCACAATATTAGATCTCTACGAGTGAGCAGGGAAGAAACTTTTTTAAACTTTAATGCCAGAGCGGGGGACGAGCCCGCGATCTCTGACTTTCCAAGCAGGCCCTTTTTTGCAATATAATGCATTTAAAGATACAGCGTTTTTGTCTCCTTTTACTCTCGTTTAATACATTAACATACTGCGTTGTGAGCTGACATCCCAGCAAACACGAGGCATTCACCCAATGCCGTTTCAATGTTGGCCCAACGTCTTCTGGGCTAAGAGCCTGGCAGGTGACCACTATTGAATATGAATAACACTCGGCCCTATCAATGTCACCAGTGTTTAACGTCTCCTCAGCTAAGTAAACGTCAGGAAAAGTCACCCGTACGGGTCAAGAGGCCGTGAAAACAGGATCTCTCTCAATGCTGATCCAATGCCGGCCCAACGCCAGAGGCGTTGGCCCGGCATTGGATCAGCATTGTGCCGGCATTTCCCGTTTGCCGATAGGGGTGAAAAACTGTCCCCACAACCCATTTGTCACGGGGCCTGCAATCGCGAATTTTCAAATCTGATTTATATATCAGTAGCTGTCTCTTTTGTTTCTTGTAACGTTTTAATTATTGCCTTATTTTTTCAATAATTTTAAAGAGGGAGTAACGCAGTGCTATATCATTATATATATCCGGGTTCGAATCCCGTGTGAAAAATATGGTATTTATCTCCTTATTTAAATGAGTAAGAGAGCATATGAGTGCACCTTGTTATCTTGTAGTTGATTGTATATGGTAAGTAAAAGTTGATATATTTTTTTCATAACATAAACTAATACATTATTATAGATATACGTATCAGGTGTGATTTTACACTAGTAAGTTTCCAGGCTCGATATCAACAAACTTGTTGAAACAGACGAATTCTGTGATTTTAAAAGTTTGAGCTGCTGGTGGTGAATATCCGGCAGTCTCTGGGGATCAGAATTTAATAATGTTCACGAGGACCGGATTAACGGGGCAAAAGTTAAGCTGTGCGGAATGTGTTTTAACCCCCACGGCTGGGATGTCGCTTATGCTAGATTATCTGCATTTAAAACGTTACTGTGATTTTTAGTCAGTTTTAAATTAAATTTAAAATAGTGAGTTGCGGAAGCGAGACACAACTTCAAGTGACTGAAAATACACATTTAATAAGATTCAGCGCTCTAATGGTTTAGGGAAATGGAGTGTATTTAGTACGCCAGGTGTTTTAGCTGATGTCCCACTGTACTTAATAGGTGCATGAATGCCACTTGCAATGTTTTGAATAAAAAAAAGGTTTTAATCTTATAAATGAATAACATACATCAATACTTACATGTTTTTGTTCAGAATAACTAGTTAATAATTCAAACTGATAGGTAGACGCATTATTGCCAAGAGAATTAGAAAATCCACAAAAGTGGGTCAAATATTGTCACCAGGTCACCTATTATCTAATGCTAGCTGCATAGCGCTGAAATATATAATTTTTTCTTCATCTTAAGATTAGACATCTGTAAATATGTACTAATATTTTATATTGATATTATAAACGTTATTATCAGTCATACATAATCTGAGTCCTTCAGCTTATCTGTGTTACTGATTGAATTAGTAATAACTTGTACATTGGCATCACATATGACCTCAGGTTTTGAGCTTCAACATGTTATTGTTTGAATTAGGCCATAATTAAGCCTTACAACGCTCAAATGGTTTTGTATAAACCATGGAGACCAATTTGAAATCATCTCAACCCTTTAACCGCCGGTGCCGAATATATTCGGGTTTTCATTTTTCATTAGCACATTAGGTACCACCTTTTAAACATGTTAAAGATGCAATGAGACATCAATCAGCAAGATTTGAAAAGAGTTGACCTCCGTTTTGTCAAATCTGAATAATTTTCACTCACTTGAAGTTGTGGATCGCGTCAGCGAGACACAACTTCAAGTGTGTGAAAGTGTGTCAGATTCTGATTTCAACTTGTATATATTACTCTATAAATTAGCAATCATTTTCACACTGACAGACATGATCTTAGGTTACGAGTTTGTACATTGTGACAGAATGTTTGAATTGGTAATAATAATGCGGGCAGTGATGATTTTTTCTTTTTTTTGGGGGGGGGGGGTACGGGGGTACGGTACTCTAACCACTCGTGGCTGTCATCATCACATCACTATGTGTATGTTAACATTAGCACTTAACACATTGCGTACCAGAAACCTGAACCGCCATCATTTAAAACGAAATGTGACTCAGTATTATGGTATGTAATTGACTGAGACATGTGGCGATAACAAACCATAAGACTCAGTTACGATTTATCGTAGGTGGTGATACCGGTCTACGCTAATGAGGCTGCATTTTAATAGTCAGATACGTCACAACGCGGTATAAAATCAGGACAATCACTTCGGTTGCTTTATTGGCCTCAAGTTTTACACAACCAGATATCATGCTGTCAAATTCACGGCTCTTGTCAGAGAGTTTATGGACCAAGGTGGCGAAAATCGCTATAGTTATGACAAAATTACTTCTTCAAAACTGATGATAGTGCGGGCAGTGATTAAAGCTGCCTGCTTGGAAAGTCGGAGATCGCGGGTTCGCACCATACTCTGCATGGCCTTCAAGTTTTAAAGAAACAACATGTTTCAGTCATGCTCACTCGTAAAGAACCAATATTGCGGAGAGCCTTCGTGATCGAGAGGTAGCGTGCTCGGCCTCAGACCGCCAGTGCTCAAATTTCGAATCCTGTGTCTTGAGTGGCATCTCACAAACCTCAAGAGGTTCTCCTGGCCCAGTTTAGCCTACATGTGCACAAAAATGGCATAAAACATTCATTTCATTTTTATCATCAGGATATTTTCCTAGCCCAGCTTGGCCTTTACTATGTGTCCAAAACTGGCGTAACTTCCCATTCATCGACTCATCATTTCCATCAAGATAATTATTTTTCTGCTGTTTCGCATGGAAGACTGTCGTGAAGAATCGATCACGTTATTGGCGGTCTCGTCAATTTTTTGTCCTGTATAGTGCAATAAACAGCCGTTTAACCCTTACAACGCTGAAATATTTTTCTATAATAATTTCTGTATATTTTTGCATTTACCGTGGAGACCGAATGGGTTTTTTTCAATTTGAAATCATCATAACTGTCTTAGTTAGCTTTTTCCGCTTCATTTGAATACCTATGTTATGGGTCTACTGTCATTATAATTTTTTTACTTCTTTCAGTGTGGGGATACCGGTGTGGGGATCAACTTCACGTCTAAGCACGGTCCCGCACTGAAAGGGTTAATGCAGTACCGTGGGTTTGAGTTATCAATACTACATAAACTTTTTTCTAATTGGTTGATCCTAATTTTTGACGAATCAAAATATATAAGGGTAAATCAACTGAATTGAATGTTCATCGAATTGAATTTGTGTCTCTCTGCTGCGACCCACAAATTCAATGAATTGAAAATGACCTTTTTTTGTCAAAATACTATTCGCACCCTTTGTGCTGAGAGGGTGTAACTGCCACCCTAAGTGGCAGTCACACCCTTTCAACACTAAGAGTGCGGCATCATTTGTTACTTTCCACACAGTTGATTGATTATTGACATTTTTCTATGGCTCTTAAAGGGTCAGTTTGATCAACGCAGCCCGGTCTATCAAATCTATTGGCTGTCGTCATATTGTGACAGGATGACGCATTAAGTGCCAAGGCTGTCAAGTCAGCGGCCTGTGCTAACACTGTGAGAGTGCGACATTCTAAGTACTAAGGCTGGCATGCCCGTTATCATTAATTGTACACGGACAGGTGACGGAAACGAAATTAAGCTCGGCCGATAGCCCCGTGGAGTGTATATCAAGGGTTGCTAGGCTCTCGATTATTATTCTTTCGATGGTCACATATACAAACAGACCTATTACAATATCCTATTATTGAACGTGTAGCTGTATTTCTAAACCTATAGTAAAACATACATTACATGTCAGAAGTTTTAAGCATCAATACTACAATACTTTATTCACCCAGGATTCTACCTATTCTAGCCCTCTTCATCTCGATCACGGAGGTTTCCCGCAATATGGAAGCTCTTCGGGAGAGCGGGAAAGACACATTTTGTTTCTGAGAAGGAGCGCCAGCGTGACAGGCGGCTGCGCTCAACCACTACACCAGGGCCCCACTGAAAAATGTTTGTACAAACCATAGAGACCAACGGCTTTTTTCAATTTGAAATCGTCATAAATGTCTTAGTTAGCTCTTTCTGCTTCATATTAGTACCTATGTATTGTTATGGGTCTACGATCATTATATAATTATCGGAGTTCACATTCTGACATTAAAATCGGTCCACGCGCTGAAAGGGTTAAGCAAAATTTGAAATATGTTGTAGTAAACAATGGTCGATCCAAAAAGCCGAGAATGATGATGGACAGAATTGACACATTATTACAAAAATCTGACTGTTGTATTAATCAACTAGATAACCTGTCGCTCACCTATGTTCCCTCCTATAGGAGGGAACATAGGTGAGCGACAGGTTATCTCAAATGGGGCCCGCGTAACAATCATCCCGTCTCCCCGTATCGTGCTTGCTGGGCCCGTTGTAGAAGCGCGCAGAGGAGAAGATTTAAGGGTCACAAATCAGTAAGAAATTACGGTAATCAATTGTCTACATGGCCATGAATGAATGAATGAATGAATGAATGGGGTTCCAGGCCACTTTTGTGCACATATATAAGCTAAACTGGACCAGGAGAGCCTCCTGAGGATAGTCAGATGAAGGAATCTATAGGGATCTATAGACTCCTTGGTCAGATAGAGCTTGGGTAGATATTTTATTTGACAATGTAGACTTATGCATCAATAAAAATGAACAGTGAGACCATGCTCCGTTCTTGTAGTTCTTGTAGATTATACAAGTTTATGTTGGTTAGTCATGTTAATACATACCTGGGATTGCATAGACCCCCAAAAAGGGACAAGTGGCCAGCACTGGTTCGAGTGTTGACCCAGTCTTTATAACGTCGACCCAACATTAAGCCACCCTTGGAGTACCACGGTCTCTTTGGTTACACTGCCGTTATTGTCGCTGCTCCTGTCATCGCTGCTGACACAGCGTGACCGCGATCTCATGCTAATATCGCCCATGGCATATTCACCCGCACCCACTTGTTTCGCCAGCCAGTCACCAAACGTGATACGTTGACCCAATGTTGTTTTAATGCTGGACTAGCCTCTTCGACAATCGTCCAACATTAAAACAACATTGGTTCAATTCCCATTGCTTGCCAGCCAGTCACTCGTCAAAACCAGCCGTTATAGATTCCATGGTAAGCATCGAGTTATTACGACCACATCTCCATAACCCTTAAAGCGCTGAATTATTTTTGTAAAAAACATAAAGAACAAAGGGTTTTTTAAATTTGAAATCATCATAAAAGTCTTAGTCAGCTCCTTCCGATTCATTTGAATAGCTATGATATGGGGCTACGACCGTTATAAATATATTTTCTTTTATAGTGCGGAGATCGACTTTAGACGTCAGAATCTGACGTCTACAGACGTCAGATTCTGACGTCTGAAGTCGATCCCCGCGCTGTAAGGGTACCACCTGCCCGTTATCTTCGTCCGCTCCCAGAGTCCGTATCCGTTGTCGTTCCCGGAAAACAGGACTCATCGACCCGCATTTAATGAGTCAACTCCTAAAGCGCTAAATCAAATAATTCAAATTTTCACCCACTTGAAGTTGTGTTTCGCTACCGCGACCCAAAACTTCAAACGGGTAAAAATGACTCATATTTGTTTAATTTGAGAGAACAAATATTTGCAAATCTTATTGTTTAAACACCCATTTCATCCCAATAACAGTGATTTTCTCGGACTATAAACGATTTTAGTGCGTAAAATTTGGCTGTGAGATCAAAGCAAACGCAAGACAATCAACCAATGAGCCTCTTCTATGTTGTATTGGGGTACTTCAGTACTCTAGGGTTTAAGGAGTTAAAAACTTTAACCCCATGATTTCACGTCCACTTTGACCGTTAAAGTGGACGCGAAATCAGGCCATTACATTTTGTATGATGTCATACAACATAGAAATATATGCATCAACTGTCGAGTTGTTATCATCTGCTTCATACCATTTATAACACATGTATAGCATTTATGCAATGTCGGCTCAACGTCGAAGACGTTGAGCCAACATTGCATAAATGCTATGCAAATGTTTTGCGTTAACTAGACTAGTGGTGAGAAAACATGATTGTGTTATATTCCGATATTTCAACTCGGATAAATCTGGTAATGTTCAGGTGATAGAGATTTAAAATAGATATAATTATACGGTGCAAGTCAACATACATTACATATAGAAATACTCAGCATTTCTCACCATAATTTACATTTTTATTTGACAGTAAATAGCAACGACGCGGAAGAATTTGGCAGATAGTATCGTCATAGTCTGATAACTAGAGAATTGGACGACAAAGGAGCAATATATTACGTCAAGATAGATTCTACTTCGTTGCTGTAAAAACGATACACTGTATTAGGCCTGTAGAATTTTATACTCGGTGAACTGCTGGGGATATTTATACAAACGAAATTATGAAATCATAAGAGATCTGCATATAATAAACATGGTAAATTAAGATGGTTTTAATTATATTCTCAGTTAAACAAGTTTTACAGCCGTAATAATTTAGTATAAACGAACTACAGAATAATTATGTAGCTGTACGAATGGTGATAACGGTACTATATAAATGAATGAATGAATGAATGAATGAATGAATGAATGAATGAATAAATGAATGAATGAATGAATGATTTAATGAATTAATAAATGAATAAATAAATGAATGAATGAATGAATGAATGAATGAATGAATGGATGAATGAATTAATTAATTAATTAATTAATTAATTAATTAATTAATTAATTAATTAATCAATTAATGAATAAATAAATGAATGAATGAATGAATGAATGAATGAACGAACGAACGAACGAACGAACGAACGAACGAACGAACGAACGAACGAACGAACGAACGAATGAACGAACAAACGAGCGAGCGAGCGAGCGAGTGAGCGAGTGAGTGAGTGAGTGAGTGAGTGAGTGAGTGAGTGAGTGAGTGAGTGAGTGAGTGAGTGAGTGAGTGAGTGAGTGAGTGAGTGAGTGAGTGAGTGAGTGAGTGAGTGAGTGAGTGAGTGAGTGAGTGAGGTGGTGAGGGAGTGAGTGAGTGAGTGAGTGAGTGAGTGAGTGAGTGAGTGAGTGAGTGAGTGAGTGAGTGAGTGAGTGAGTGAGTGAGTGAGTGAGTGAGTGAGTGAGTGAGTGAGTGAGTGAGTGAGTGAGTGAGTGAGTGAGTGAGTGAGTGAGTGAGTGAGTGAGTGAGTGAGTGAGTGAGTGAGTGAGTGAGTGAGTGAGTGAGTGAGTGAGTGAGTGAGTGAGTGAGTGAGTGAGTGAGTGAGTGAGTGAGTGAGTGAGTGAGTGAGTGAGTGAGTGAGTGAGTGTTTTTGTGAGTGAGTTTTTGTGAGTGAGTGAGTGAGTGAGTGAGTGAGTGAGTGAGTGAGTGAGTGAGTGAGTGAGTGAGTGAGTGAGTGAGTGAGTGAGTGAGTGAGTGAGTGAGTGAGTGAGTGAGTGAGTGAGTGAGTGAGTGAGTGAGTGAGTGAGTGAGTGAGTGAGTGAGTGAGTGAGGTGGTGAGGTGGTGAGGTGGTGAGGTGGTGAGGTGGTGAGTTGATCCAGCGTCTGGCCCAGCATTATAACAACATTGAGTCAGCGTGTTTGCTGGGGACATGGCATATTGGAATGTCCAATATACAGGCACACTTGTGCAGCGTGCATAGATTGCGTGTCGACTACTTCCAATTTACTTGTTATCATATTGCTAGAAGCATTGCGGAATCATATGCCAATTTATCTAGTATTCTCACAGCTGTGAGCACAGCCAAACGGTAGTAAGCGCTCACTTAATAAGTGAGCAGTTACTGCTCTTTTGTTTGCAGGACAGGGCGCAGAGAACCTATACTAGCTAAGGTGAGGTTTTTATTTGAAACAAAATGGTCGATATTGTATGTGTAATAAACTATGGTGTTGTCTTTCAACCCTTTGACCGCCAAATTATCCAATTTTATTTTTCACCCACTTGAAGTTGTGTCTCGCTGACGCGATCCACAACTTCAAGTGAGTGAAAATTATTAAGATTTGACAAAATGGAGGTCAATTCTTTTTAAACCTCGCTGATAGATGTCACATTTTATCTTTAACATGTTTAAAATGTGGTACTTATTGTGCTAATAAAACATGAAAACCCGAATATATGCGGCACTGGCGGTTAAAGGGTTGACATGGATCGTTGATTCTTCTGAGACTTTGCAAACTATTTTGCTGACGAAATGAATATAATTATAGAAAAAAAACTGGCAATGCTCTACCATTTTCTTATTCATTAGCTTCCTGCTGGTATATAGGCCTACACGTGTATAGTAAGTATTTATTTATTATAGTGACATGCATATACAAACACAACATAAACATACATATCATGGTCATTAACAGTATAATATGCCGGGCCAATTTGGCCTACAATGTCACTTTATACACGAATATAGCAAAAGAAAAACGTATACAGTGTGGCAAACATTACAGATATAAACAGGTCTTTCTCTTTGACCACGCCTTACACAAAAAATTCAGTGTTTCTCTCCAATATTTGGTGATCAAAAAAGTAAATTTTTGTTCTAAATTAAAATTAATGAAATCGGCGTTATTACGCATAATATTGTTTATATAGTCAGCTCTTATATCGGAAAAAACATCACATTTTAACAAGAAATGATATTCGTCTTCGACTTCGCCAGATGAGCAAATTGAACAGACACGCTCTTCCAGTTTCAGAGAGCGTGTCTGTCCAGTTGTCTCATCTCTAACTCTCTGTCTACGGCCTGTTTCTACTCTCAAAGGTAAAATTCCACAACAAAATTGAGCAAAAATACTTCTATGAGGTTTAGGTAGTAAAGTGGAAACGTAATTTGGTATAGCAAAATTTTCTTTAAGGGTGATATATTTCCTCAATTTTGGTTTATTTGAAATGTCTCGCTTCCACTCTTCGTCCATTAATAAAAAAGTTTTATGTTTTACATTTAAAATATCACACACGACAAAGTTTTCAAATACATTTTCGGGTAACCTTAGGTGTTGAATAATTGAATTTACGTCGTACGTATAAGCTAGAATACATCGAGCAAATCAGCACTGCATAATTTTCTAGTCATAAATTTTCAGCATTGTTGAGAAGATGCTATCTTTTGATTTTAGACGATTCCGCTTCACGGTGACATCCAAGAGAACATAAGATTAACCCTATCAATGCCGAAACATTTTGTATAAACCAATTTTGATCAAATTGAAATCATTATCAATGCCTTAGTTAGCTCTTTCCGCTTCATTTGAATACCTATGTTATGGGTCTACAATCATAATAAATGTTTAATTCTTGCAGCGCGGGGATCGTCTTTAGACGTCAGAATCTGACGTCTCGTCAGATTCTGACGTCTAAAGACGGCCCACGCGCTTAAAGGGTCAACACTGTTGACAGACTGTTGTGCCAGAGACGATGACACGACATTGTCCTACCCTTGTGTAGATGTTTGCTACCATATGTAGGTCATGGGCCACCTGTTCTTCAGATATGTATATAATTGCTGTGTGTGACTGACAGGGCAAAAAACACAATGACAAGATAAGTTCAGTCTGAGAAACTATTATTTGTCATAATTGCTGGTGCCTTTTTTATCCGTTCAATGTGACTCTACGGCAGAACATGCGACGTGCCAGTCAAATCTCCTGCTCGTAGATTGGTTTACAGTCGATTCTAGACCCACTTACTCTATCGATGCTTCACTTGTCAAGGGTGTGAATCGGTTAACATATGTTTCTTCTTTGTGATAAGTAATGTGTTTATCGTCGCAGCAAACACGGGATGTTGAGTCAATGTTGTTTTAAAGTTGGGCCAGCGTCTATGCCCAGCGTTAAAACAGTATTGCTTCGGACACCCAGACAACAAAATACATCGATCCAATGCTTGGTTAAAATTGGGCAAACGTCTACAGTCCCAGCAAAAACAAAACATTTGTATAACATTTATACAATGTCGGACCAACGTCGAAGACGTTGGGCCGACGTTGTATAAATGTTATGCAAATGTTTTGTGCTTGCTGGGGTGCCTGATGTCACGTTTCTGCTTACATAATACAAGTGATTTTAGTCTCTTATACATGTTAAACCAGCAGCTTGAATATTCGCCCAACGTTTACACAACATGATGGATGTTACGCGCGTTTGCATTAAAAGAAACAACCCATCAAACACTAAACCTTATAGTAACTTATCATAGATTAACCATAATAATATGTGGTTAATCTATGATATATATAGTGTGGGATTATCGTCGGGCAAGCGTCGGAGACGATGGAGCAACATTAAGCCAGCATTGGGTTACAGTCGATGATTAATGGAAAGACACTCTTGGCTACCCACGTGTCACATATGAGTTATGCATAATAACGGGATCCCCATAATTACGCAAAGAATTAGGCAGTCGTTTTGCGTCATATTTAGGTTACAAGGTCATATAGCATACCATGAAATATATCATGCTGATGAATTTTGACAGCTACATTTGGCACTTCCCCTCTCCTTATATCGTCGCATCGGAGCTAAAGGATCCTATCTGACACTCGTCAGAGTGGCAGATAGGATCCTTTAGCTCCGAGGCGACGATATGACAATTCATTTTGTCATAGATAGAAAACAGCTAACGTAAAGCTCCCCATTTCTTACGTCTGTCCAGCAAACACGAGACATTGGGCCATTGTCATTTCAACGTTGGGCCAGCGTCGTAGACGAACATTGAACGTGGACGTGGACTAACATTGAAACAACAATAGATCAATTTCTCGTGTTTGCTGGGTAGTCGATCAAATCGTTTTTGCTTCTTTTCCGAAAATCGCATTTTGACGAGCTTTGCAATGCAGTTTAGCCTACTTGTTCACACGGGTCACACACATTGACTCGTATACAGGTTATTATCGACTTTTAGCAATAAAAAATGACTGAAATGATTGTGTTTGCCACGTATGATAGCGATATCCATCTCTTTAAACATTATACGACCCACATGCACTGCCAGCAAACACGAAACATTGAGCCAATGTCGGGCTACTGTTGGTCCACCGTCTGTGACGCTCGCCCAACATTGGTTCCATTTCTCGTGTTTTTTTGCATACAGGACATCCCATCAAACATGATACATTGACGCAATGCTGGGTTAATGTTGGCCCGTCGTCTTCGACGCCGGCCCAACATTGACCCAGCATTGGGTCGATGTATTCTGTTTGCTGGGATACGTGACACTCGTCAGATGCAGAGATTATTATTTTGACAGACCTGTTTTGATTAGGATTGACGGCTGACAAGATCTTAAAAACATCCACAATTGTATTGATGTTACGCACTGTAAACAGAACAGGCAGGTGTGTGGCTAGGAATTATTGTTTTGAGGGTTTTACATGTGAAAACTAGAGGTAAGTCAATTCCCCCGGGCTCGCTGCTTTCAACAGTTTCCTTATTTATACAGGGGCGTAGGGGTCTATCATGAAGTGAGTTTTATTGTATTGATAAGAGCGATAAAAAAGTAAGTGTTGACTTATTGATTTAATAAGACGCACTCCTTTTAACCCTTACAACGAAGAAATATTCTTTTATAAACCATGGAGACCAAAGGGGTTTTTTCCATTTGAAATCATTACAAATAGTTATTGCTCTTTCTGCTCCATTTGAATACCTATGTTATGGGGCTACGTGGCCATTATAAATGTTTTAATTCTCTCAGCGCGAGGACCATTTTCTGACGTATAAAGACGGTCCCCGCGCCGAAAGGGTTAACATACCATCGATCTCCGTAGCGAAAAGAAGACATGTATTATATGTTTGTATTGTAAGTAATAACTTATTTGAGCCATTCCAAAACAATCCAGCCACATGACATGCGTCTTGATCTAAATATCATTAATATAAACCGGCGCATTTTTTAACAGGTATATGCCTCCTATACATGAACAGCCTCAAGAGTGGACAGTGCTGACAAACTGAAGACGAAACAAAGACGGTGGATTTTGTCATATGCAGTGCTGCTCATGGTTTAAAAAAGTAAGTTCTTCACTCACTCACTCACTCACTCACTCACTCACTCACTCACTCACTCACTCACTCACTCACTCACTCACTCACTCACTCACTCACTCACTCACTCACTCACTCACTCACTCACTCACTCACTCACTCACTCACTCACTCACTCACTCACTCACTCACTCACTCACTCACTCACTCACTCACTCACTCACTCACTCACTCACTCACTCACTCACTCACTCACTCACTCACTCACTCACTCACTCACTCACTCACTCACTCACTCACTCACTCACTCACTCACTCACTCACTCACTCACTCACTCACTCACTCACTCACTCACTCACTCACTCACTCACTCACTCACTCACTCACTCACTCACTCACTCACTCACTCACTCACTCACTCACTCACTCACTCACTCACTCACTCACTCACCCACTCACCCACTCACCCACTCACCCACTCACCCACTCACCCACTCACTCACTCACTCACTCACTCACTCACTCACTCACTCACTCACTCACTCACTCACTCACTCACTCACTCACTCACTCACTCACTCACTCACTCACTCACTCACTCACTCACTGATATTGAAAAACGAAACCTGACTTATGATCACTTTATATCTGAGGCCCTTATAACAATCATGTGTGTTATAAGTTCCAGTTTTTCTTCACAACATATCCTTTATTAATGGTAATTACATCAACCAGATAGCAGCTTTTAATCAAGAAGCTTAGATACATCACAGGAGGGGAGGGGGGCAGGTGATGTACGGAATGACATAGAAACAAGTGGCAGGCTAGGTGAACACGCCGGGTGACTTATTACCCCCCGGTTGACTTATGTGGCTTTTCCCACTATCAACCATTCCAACGTTTATATAAGAAATGACAACCCGTGAATGATTTACAACAAGCACTGGTGACAAAAGCGTCGTGCACACCCCGCCTCAAAAACTAGACGTTCATCTAACGCTAAACCAACGTTCGGTGGACGTCTTTTATATGTCGGTAAACCAGCCAATTACAGGTTTCTGCTCCACAGGTATTCCACCCTTTTTCTACTTTCAGACGTGTCTAAAATACAGAACTTGTCCACTCAAATGTGACCAGCAATGCGAAAAAGTACATCTCAGCGGCTTTGTTACAATAATTTATGATGTCATTTAAAATTGAATTTTAGTGATTACATAACCAAATTTTTAAAAATAGAAATATCATAAAACAAAAAGTAATATAACGATTGTTCACAAATATTTCAGTTCATGAAACAGGAAGGACAAGGCTATCTAATCAACTAAAAAAATGACATTTTTGACCTCACTGTCTTTTTCGTGTGGCGGGTCACAAATGCATTCGTCATTTCTTGAAAAAATGACGCCATCAACATTTAAATTTTATAGGGCCTATTTATTAACATCGTCACAGTTTATTGTTTTTCTTCAAAAAATATATATATAAAAATGTCTCCCTATGCATTTACCACCCATGTCTGTAACAGTTTGTATCTGATGATTTACTCAATTAATGTCTTACTGTCCTAGGCAGTTGTATTTCATGCAATACAATATAAATCACAAAACAGCGCCAGCATAAATTACAGGGAACCATACAGATTTTGCACGTGTGATGCATTATTATACGTTGTACTTTCTTAAATGTATATAGTTCCCTCATTCGTATAACGCATCTTATCCCCGTACGCGTTCAGCGTGCATATACCTTAAGAATATTTTGAGCTGGTCGTCGACTTGGCGCTACACCTGCTTCAATGTCAGAGTATTCTTAGGATCCTAGAGCTGAAGGGGTTAATAAGGTATTGTGTCTAGAGGCGCGAATCATCAGACCGCGAAACGCGAACCCTGGCACGTATATATCATCTACTCTAAATACCAGAATTTACTCTGAGAAAAAAAATTGCGAATTTATTAACCGATGGCTATTTCGCGAAACCTTATTAAACGAATTAAAAAACCCTGTATATTCACTACAGTAGCAAATTTTACTCTCGATATAGATTGCCTTCCCAGGTAATAGTACGCGAGCTGTGATCCTGTGGTATATTATGCAGCTAAGTTAGTCCAATGTTGAATCAATGTTGGGCCCGAGTCTGCGACGCTGGCCCAACATGGATTTAACATAAGGTCGATGATTTGCTGAGTACACTGTTATCAACCTATTCTGTGAAACTCAGTGACGTCACTCAGTGAAAACAAGGTTATATAAGACCCCCTCCCCCATACTTCATTGTATTAGCCAGCTCGGTGGAAACAAAGGAGATCAAGGTTATTGAGTTCCATAGAATACAGTCCGGGGATAGACTTTGATCGTCAGAATCTGACGTTTGTAGAAGTCAGATTCTGACGATCAAAGTCTATCCCCGCACTGTAATAATAGCCGTAGACCCATAACATAGGTATTCAAATGAGTCGGAATGACCTGATGAACAAGACATTTATGATGATTTCAAATTAAAAAAACCTTTGGTCTCCATGGTTTACATAAAAAAATTCAGTGCTTTAAAGGTTAACGCATAACTCTCATGTAATCATGAACATAGCAGATCCCTTCAAACGACAATGATGTTTTCAGAACCATTAAGGCATAACTATTATATTCATCAGCTCACGATGAACCACGTTAATTCTGTCTAATCATTTAGCATGGAGCGAAATGTACAGTGAGACATGTAATGAGGTAAAGTGCTCATACATATAGATCATTATTCTATAAATAGCAATGATATTTTTAATACATTAATAATTATTATCTGCTGGTAATGAACTAGATTTTTATATCTCAGAGCAAAACATATATTGACACTCGATTGACTGTAAAAAAACTAGGGTCTCCAGTAAACACAAAACATTTGTATAACATGTATACAACGTCGACACAACGTCTTCGACGTTGGACCAACATTGTATACATTTTATATTTTCTGTTTACTGGGTCTCGATGTATATAAAATTAGCCATTTATAAATACAATATTATCTCAGATATTGCCTTTTCAAATCAGAATTCGTTCTCTGATTATCAAACTGATGCACTTAGAGCATTTAACAGGCCACCTAATATCTCACCCGTATGGTATTTCCTGATTAGGTGAATAAAACGAAAAGCGAAAATGGGAATACATATTTATACACCCTAGTTTATGAGACCGGGCCACAGATCACTAATTATAACCCTGTAAACGATACTCGGGGGACGATGTACGACATTGGTAATTATACTATAACTATTACTATTATAGTATACACATCATTGTGATATATAGCGGCTATACTTTACACCTATATAATGCTATATACTTTCCAGCTACATGAGGCGTTGGCCAAATGTCGGGCTGATGTTGGCCCACCGTCTACGACGCTCGGCCAACATCAGCCCAACATTGGGCCAACGCCTCGTGTGTTCTGAGTAAAACAAATGTTGTTAAATCAATGCTGGTTTAATGTTGGGCCACCGTCACAGACGTTAAATCAGCATTTGGTCAATGTATTTCGGTTTAGAGGTTACTGATATGTTAAAACAGCTCCTCCTTGCAAAGCCAAAAGGCTGTAACTGTTTCCTTTTTAAGTATGCAGTTACTGCCTTTTGACTTAGAGCAGAGTTGTAAGGTATGTAATGTTATTTGTATACCTGGAAAATTTCTGATAATTAACATGAAAGAGCAGTTTATCTATGTGAAGATATCGTGACGGCCTTGAACAAGTGCGCCTTTATTTATGTAACTGTTGCACCGTATCATTGTTGTACGCACAATTAACGATTTAAGTACCGTAGTACTCTATGCTATTTTTGTTCACTTGCTGCTGGCCAGAAAACATGACACATATACCCAATTGCTGACCAATGTTAGCCCACCGTTTACGACGTTGGCCAAAGATTGGTCAACAACTGGGTAGATGTGTCGTGTTTGCTGAGTGGCTTTTCGTCAGAGTCACGGTTTAAAACTTGCCAAATGCTTAGAATACAGCAACGTATTTTTTTACAATTGGTCGTTTATTTTAGATATTTTTTACCTTTTCATTTAATATTTTGTTGTGGCAAAATCATTGAAAAAAGTCGTAAGCGCCACCCGCAGACTCAGAGGGTTGATATGCACAATCATGTCGTCTGATACAAAGTGTGGTAAGTTGACGAAGTTAGCTGTACCAGATTATATGCACAGCTTGCACTGAATAATTGAGAATAACTATGACGTATTTAAGTGTCAGATAATTAAAGGTATTAGCACATCACCTAGTTCTGGCCAAATTTAAGACTTGACATGTGCATCAGGAATCATCGACTTTTAACTCTGATTTCTGAAATAATTTAGTTAAATAGTATTAACAATAAAATATTAACAATAAAAATATAGAATGGGCCAAGCTTAGAGCTTTGACAACCATGACAAAAACTGGGTCATGGGCCACTTTAAGCCCTAGAACTCCATTCAAATTTTTTTTGTCACTTGATGTTGTGTCTCGCTACCACGATCCACAACTTCAAGTCAAAATTTGAGCATTTGTAAAATTGTAATAAAATGAAATCGTATCGTATGTCAGTTCACAGACACAATGCATTTTTGGCGTCTACAAACTGTTTGCGGGGCCCTGGTGCAGTGGTTAAAACTGCCTGCTTGGAAAAACGGAAATCGCGGGTTCAAACCCCGCTCTGACATTTAATTTTCAAAGAAACAAAATGTTTCTTCCACACTCATTCATCGAAATTCATCATTGAGGGGAGCCTCCGTGACCGAAAAGTAGTGTGCTCGGCCTGAGACCACCGGGGTTAGAAATCGAATTCTGTGGCTGGAGGGGAGTGTCATCTGATTCATCTCACTATCCTCAGGAGTTTCTCCTGGCCTAGTTTAGCCTACATGTGGACAAAGGTGGTCGAAAACCTCATTCATTTATTTACAAACTGGCTAGACAATTGAGAATAAAACCACCTAAATACCATTATTGTTCACATCAGTGGTCTAAGGGTTAACCCTTATCCTGCTAAGTTTATCTATTTACATTTTCACCCATATGAAGTTCTGCCTCGCTACCGCGACCCACATCTTAAAGTGTGTACAAATTTCTCATATTTGTTTGATTTGAGAGGACACATTTGCAAATCTTGATGTTTAAACAATTCAATTCTACTTATTTAGTGTACTAGATACAATATTAATAACAGTTGGATAACAGCCATCAAATAACATAAAAATATATGCATGAAGTAAACAAGATAAGTAATAATGTCACTAGAGTATAAATAGTAAATGTACACCTGGGAGAGAAGCTAAACAGAATCTGTTGGAGCCTTTGCTAGTAGTCCTCACTTTACATGTTTTAATTTTAACCAGCCCTTTATAATATGATCATGAAACCATGAACAACAATCACTACTGACTCATTGCATTCTCAATATCAGGGATTTAATCGGCTAATAAAAAAAATTAAAAACGATTGTGGTCGTGATTAGCGGTTTAACCCTTGGAGCGCTGATTTTTTTTATTAAAATCATGGAAACCAAGGGGTTTCTTTCAATTTTAAAAATGGCTTAGTTAGCTCTTTCTGGTTCATTTGAATACCTATGTTATGGGTCTACGACCATTAGAAATATTTTAATTCTTACAGTGCGGGATCGATTTTAGTTGTCAGAATCTGACGTCTACATACGTCAGATTTTGACGACTAAAGTTGATCCCCACGCTGTAAGAGTTGAGGGTTATTCTGTGAATCAATCGTCCCCTTAGATATGAAAGGGTGTATCTGCTAGCTCACAAAGTGGCAGATCTTCTATTTATACAGCTATATGTCAGTCTAACCGGATATAGGTAGGGCCAGAAATACATAATAAAATGTATTATGTATTTCTGGTAGGGCCTATGTTCATCTCGGTAAAACACACATGCATGTGGTGAATTATTATATTTTCGTGTCAGAAGATGTATTTATTGTAACGAAACATTAAATGATAGCATATTTGAGACATCATAATGATGTTATTGACACGAAAAATGACGTGAGGTCATAATTTAACGAAGAATGACATGTTTGGAACATGACATACCGACACTATATCTAGCGACATAATGACATAACATAAATACTTAATATTGTAATGAAACGTGACATAAAATCGGTCAGAGAGGCTCTCCACAATATTGGCTCTCCACAATATTGAAAGTTTACGAGTGAGCAGGGAAGAATTATTTTCTTTGAAACCAGAAGGGGGCTCGAACACACGATCTCCGACTTTTCAAGCAGGCAGATTAATCGCTGCACCAATACCCTCGCACACGTGACATAAAGACATATATAAGAACATAACATAGGAGCATAATTATTGTAGCAGAAAAAGACATAATGGAATATTGTAACGACCTAACATGCTAACATAAAGACACACATTATATAAGAACATATCTCAACGACTATATTCATTTTAATCCAGTTGATTAGCATATTAAACCTCTGTTATTTAGAAAATGACATGTGTTTCAACATCAACATTTGCATTTTTTGTTATAAATTAAACAAATATGAGTAATTTTCAACCACTTGAAGTTGTGGGCAGCGCCAGCGAGACTTCAAGTGGGCTAAAAAATAAATACGGTAACTTAGGAGGCATAAGCTGAAACGTCCTCGCTAAATGTCAGAATTTGCATATATTAACCCTTATCCGGCTAAGTTAATTTATATAAACTTTTATCCATTTGAGGTTGTGTTTCGCTACCGCGACCACAACTTTAAGTGATTGAAAACTGCTAATATTTGTTTAATTCGTGACGAAACATTTAAAAATCTTAATCTTTAAGCACTCATTTCAATCCAAATATCAGTTGTTTAATCCGCTAATAACACGGATAAAAAACAACTGCAGTCGTGATCCTCAGGCGGAGGTTTGTGATTAATCCTATCCTAAATTTATCTTATTTTCTGAAAAAAAAAGCTTACATTTATCATAACCTTGATATCAATTGAAATAGTACATGTTCAACCCTTACAGCGCTAAAATATGTTTGTATAAACCATGGAAACCAAACCAGCTGAGGTGACTTCACATGACGTTTCTATCACGTTCCCGTGACTATACTTTTATATGTAATCAATGAAACTGTAATATAATATTTCAAGCGCCTGGATAGCTCATTGACATAGCTTGTTAAACTCAGAGGGTACAGAGTTCTAAATCCGCTACGGCCGATGTTTTTCCTCTGTGCACACATATTCAGTGACCTAAACTGTTCAAATTTATGGTGTAATGACACCCTAAAAATATAACTTGCGTCACATTAAAAAATATAAAAAAATGACCAATATGTCAAAGCAAAAACAACTTTAACGAAATCACAATAGAATAGTCGCAGTCGAAGTTTGTATGAGAGGAATTTCCTACATGTGAAATCAGCTTTATTTACAGTGATGGAGCGATGTCTTAGAGACACTAATATCAGTACTTGTCAAGCAGGTCAGTACTTGTCAAGCAGGTACAAGGCACCTCTTGATTATACTCATTATCTAACATCAAGTATCGCTTGGGCGCATGAGTTATGTTCTGCTTGATAATTGATCTATTTGAAGAATCACAAGTCGCTCCTTCTCTCACAGGCTGTGAAGCACAGCATGTCACCCCAGAAAACACCATGCATTCTCCCAGTGTTGGATTAATGCTGGCCTAGCGTTGGGCCACAATAATTCAACACTGGATCGACGTCTTGTTCTGATGGGTCCCTACCCTAATTATATCTTCCATCCAAATACGTATACGTCGGTGTCTGGTCTAGCTATTTGCATAAGTTAAAGCCGTTATTTTTTTAAAGGCCAAATGCAACTAGTTTTGAAGAAAGAGACAACTTAGAGATAAGTTATAATTATAGTAGACATGACCTTGAACAGTGCCACTGAAAAGGTATACAAATGATTTTTATTTTGGTAGAACTATAACCTATTTATTATTCCGTTGAATTTTGGAAAAAGTGCCGATTACTCAAACGGACAGTTTATTTGGCAAAAAAAAAGAATATACAAGATATAAATCTGTGTCATTTCTTTGTCAGGGACGCCTACTAATAATATGACGTACATTCCGAGCACACTGCACTGGTCATAAAGTTCACATGATTTTCTGCCGTAAACATGAACACCTCACATTTGTTCACATGATGTTGAACAGTGTGCTGACTGGTAACGAGGTTTGAATATCCATGCCAGGCGCTGGTGGTATACCAATCTACCCGAAATGACGTGTACATTGACAGAAACAGTTTAAAAGGTTTAACCCTTCAACCGCCGGTGCCGCATATACTCGGGTTTTCATTTTTTATTAGCACATTAAGTGCCACATTTTAAATATGTTAAAAGATAAAATGTGACATCAACCAGCAAGATCTGAAAAGAGTTGACCTCCATTTTGTCATATCTGAATAATTTTCACTCACTTGAAGTTGTGGATCGCGTCAGCGAGACACAACTTCAAGTGAGTGAAAATTCAAATTGAATTATTTGGCGGTTAAAGGGTTAAGCAATGCATGTCTCTGATCTGATGTTTCACGGGTCAGAACTTCGCAGGCACTATATGGCCTTTTCTGTTGCAGCAATTACACTTTTTATACGAGCTTCCGTTATAAATTCACTCTGCGAAGACACTAATTAATTTCAGAAATGAATTGAAAACCTTTTTCTTCTCGCTCTCTGAGCTCGGCCTGATTCACTTCATTTTATTTTTACCAGAACCAAGGTGAAAATCGAGTCTGAATAGTATGGTCCCTGCATGGTAGTCAGTTGTATTTCACAGTGCGGTTCTACAATGCCGAAAGACAGAAACTGCTCACTTGAAAAGTAATCAGTTACTGCTTTTTGACAGGGTGATCCCCTCTCATTTCATCAGGTATTCCACTGCTATGCCGACGAGTGTCAGCCCCTCCAGAAGAACGGGTCCTCCCTGCATACAAACCAGGATCCTGTCGACAGCCCCACGTCCGGCCAAATCCGGACGGGGACGATCTGACGTCCCGTCAGCTCGTCCCCGTCCGGATTCGGCCGGAGCCTGTTGGGCAACCAAATTAACACGGGGATATCTGGTTAATCCGCCCCGCCTGCTTCTCGGTCACGGCCTAATATAGACCAAACGAGACATAATTAGAGAGGGTCCCGGCGGAGTGAAAAACAATTTACAGGATTACGTTTAGACTAATGCCCCGCTGTCGCGATAGCCATCAAGGGTTCTGGCAGGGACGGGGGTTTGTACGGCGGCGGAGGACAGTCGGAATGCGGTGATGCTGTCCCCCGGGGCATCCGTGTGGTTGACTTTACTGCGGCGGGAATGCTGTTTATTGTTTCCATAATTCACGTGTCCACATCCCTAGTCCAGACCTTGGGGACGTACACTGCTTGTGTTTTCCGTTGCATAAGTCCACAGACATTGTAGGTAAATATTGTTACTGATAAGGTTATTTGTCGTTCTGTTCTGAAAATATATTATCTGAAAATATATGTATATACGTAGTAGACTCTAAAATTCTGAGCATAGCATATTATTATTATTATTGTTACTTACAATCCAGTTGGTATATTTAATATTTTTAAAGTGATATGGCGTTTAATATTAATGAAATGCTGTTTAAAACATCAAGATTTGCAAATGTTTGTTCACAAATTTAACAAATATTAGCATTTGTCACTCACTTGAAGTTGTGGATCGCGGTAGCGGGACACAACTTCAAGTGGGTGAAAATTTAAATTATTTAATTTAGCGGTCTAAGAGTTAGGATCTGGATCGATAAGTTTTATTGCAAATAGTTTATACGACGAGAGGGCTTAAAGAGTTAAAGGCCGTAACTACCACTTTAGAAAGTGGTAGTTACGACCCTTTAATACTACCATGTCTTTATGGAGTACGAGTACAGTATGCACTCTCAGACACGTTATCATTGTGAAGTATATGACATCATCACTCAGGCCACAAAATATGTTAGTAGTTCCACCGCATCCTCATCGTGAAACCACAACCAAAGATGACTGGATGTATAACAGATGGTAGACCGTGACGTCGCCTCGAGAACTAAAGGGTCCTCTCTGCCACTCGTTAGAGTGGCAGAGAGGACTCTTTAGTTCCGAGGCGACGATGTGAACTCTAAAGTAAATTTCTGGATATAGTTGTTGACCAGTTGGCTGTACTCTGTAATTTCTGGGTGCAAATTTAGCCATCTCTTAGCACAAAGTGGACTACTCCTTTACCAGCTTGGTTGCCTGAGTCTTTCATTTTTCACAAGACTTTTCCAGATTGTAAATTAGAAATAATTTTTTTAAAGTTAAATATCCACCAATTCTGTGTACATTACATTACTCCATGTATCCATATTTTTTCGGAAACGTTTGTTTCATATGAGGATTGCAATTACTTCCACGTGTATATACAAGGAATATATTAGACATTCCTTGGTATATATTAAGCTAATAAGCAGAAGAGTTGAAAACACTTGAGCATGTGGAAGCAAATGACCATCCTACCACTTAATTGTAATCATAGTTGTCACAAAGTCGAAACTTGTCAGGCGTGTGGACAGCTATTATGATTTTGATCAAAATATTCAAAATAATAAAAGAAAAAAAACACCAACACCATAACTGAATACTAGGCTGTTTTTTGGGGGTTTTTTCTGGGTGCTTCAATGACATGCTGGAGCGTTTTGCTCGTTGATCGCAAATGCAGGCACTGCCGTACTACGACCTTTGCCGTTTTCAAGGTCACACCACCAAACCTGACAAGGGAGCGCCAGTGCCATCCCTGCAGAAGCTATACAGTCCACCAGCGCTGCCCCAATGCTGGGCCAACGTCAAAGACGTTGGCCGAGCATTGGGGCAGCGCTGGGCGAGCGATGTAGGTGTCTGCAACGCTCAAGGTCAACCAGGGGTCACAGTAACACCTGCAATTGTCTAGACAACACATGCGCGGAAATAAATGAGGTGAAATTGACACGGCGGTCGCCCGAGTGATATGTCATTCGGCAGCGGTCGCTATCATCTTTCTCAGGGCTGTAATTGGCCTGTCGCGCTGTTCACATACAGTCAGGCGTGGTCAATTTCAGGTGAACACTTCGTCCCCGCCGCCGCCGCCGCCGCCGCCCTGAAATAGACACGGCAGAAATTAAATTGACGTTTTAAAAGTCGCTAGGAGAATAGAGCTCATCGGAAGATTGAACAGTCATCTTGTATCTAAATTTGAAAAAATATCACTTTTGCTGAGTAGAAGGATTGCTGATTGGACTCGGAGTCAACATGTTGTTTTAAATTTCATATATTTTCATAAGTCAACATGTCTTTTAAAGTTCGAAATGTTTCTTTACGTCATCATCACACACCATACATTAAAACAATGTTATTTTAAGGTTGGCCCACCATCTGCGGCGCTGACCCAACATTAAATTAACCGTTTTTCAACGGCTAGTGTTTGCTGGGGTGGTCCGTGATCGCATTTACGCCCCACGTGGCACCGCCGTACCACGACCTCTGCCGCTTTCAAGGTCACATTTTATTTTGAACAAAATACATGGTATCACAGTAATACCATGTAAAGCCCAAAGGCAGTATTTGCTTACATTACTAGTAAGCAGATACTGCATTCTGGCTTTACAGAGCAGATTATACACATGTGAGGAGTAACACTTGAGCACATCTTACCAATCACTAAATTCAGGCATTTTCAAGGACCACGAGTATTTTTTTCAAGCTGCAATTAAAATAAGAAACGCAACATTAGCCCTTTCAAATTTAAGAAATGGGAGTAATTTTTACCCTACCCCAACCTATAATTTCATGTGGGTGAACATTAAAATAAAATAATTTCGCGCGAAAAGTGTTACATACAATTATTAGTAATAACCTACAAGATGTAAGTTGCTGTGTTGTAACTATATGTAACTAGACATGAAATGTGACATTCCAAGTAACAATGATATTTGGGCTAGGTTCTATGAGTTTTGGTGGTGGCCATTTTGAATTTGGTTGGGTTATTTTTATTATGACAGATTGATTGGCATTTCGCGTTTGAGTTTTTTGGCAGCCATTCTGAACTGTAATTTTAGACTTCGGACTTCAGGCTGCAAAATTCAGAAGTCCCCACTGAGCTTTTGCAGTTTTAAATAGATATATATTTGTTTGTCAAATGGAATCGCGTTCAGAGTGCCCAGTACACACATTGACTTGTATCTCTGCTGACTTAACCCTTTGACTTCCAGGCCGGAGTGCATGCCAGGATCCAGATATACTGGTGTAGGAGTTCTATTTTTCGTCATTTGAAGCTGGAATTGCTAACGCAATTTCCAGCTACAAATGACGAAAAATACATAAATGTAGTATATATTTGACGAAAATTTGTGACATTTTATGGTTACGTTCATTGACGAATGACGACGGAAATTTCCGTCATGTATGGTAGTGAAAAGGTTAAGGTTGCATCACTATCTGTTCACCCTCCTGGCAATGAATGGAGAATCATCCGCCATGTACACCATGGTACCTAGTATAGGCCTACGTACTGCCGTGCAAAGTCAAAAGGTAGTATCTGCTCACTCTACAAGTAAGCAGAAGCTGCCTTTTGCCTTTCAAGAGTAGACGGATCCAGATAAATCCGGAAGAACATGATGGATGTCTTAGGGAATGTTGTGTCAAGTTAATTAGATAAAAACTCAGGGAGGAGTAGCGTCTTACAAAAACGTGCCAAGAATAATAAGTTTAATGTTCCGTTGTAAAATCGATATATTGGGGTATAGCGCAAATATAATTACAACACAACTGAATGTTGTTTGAGATAAAATATAATGGTTTCTAGAGGATTTTTAATCTGACCCAGATCTTAGGTATGTCGACATGGCCATCTTGACCAATCACGTGCCTAAGATCTAGGCCAGTAACTTTGAGGATGCCGGCCATTTAATATCTACTAGCTGGCGAAAATCATCCAAGTTCACCACTCTCACCATTAGGCTATGTGAACTGGTACATTTGCGATCTGAAAATCTGAAATTAAGAAAATGTGAGTAATTTTCACCCACTTGAAGTTGTGGGTCGCGGTAGCGAGACACAACTTGGGTGAGACTGAGTGGGTGAAAATTTAAATAAATTAACTTGACGTTTTAATGGTTAAATAGAATGATGTCGAAGGCCACCGTTTGATAAATTATTGAGAAAAGTAATAAAAAACTAGGTGATGTACTTTTTTATGGCTTCGTTCATCATCATTATTAGGCCTATGTTAAGGTAGCAATAATTGATTAAAGTTTTTTTGTACATAGGCCTACTTTGGCTCCCGCTATGAGGGTGCCGTATTTTTTTATGGCTTCTTTCAGCATTATTAATATGCTGAGCTGGCAATTACATGTTTTTTATTTCAGTTATGAGGGTTTAAATTATTTTGGTCAGTGTTGCATTCGAGGTCATTGCGATTAAAAAAAAAAACAGAAAAACAACGCAACTGCTCCCTTCCCAGCCAACACGAGACGCTGATTCAATGTTGGGTTATTGTTGGCCCATCGTCTTCGACGCTGGACCAACAATAACCCAGCATTGGCTCAGCGTCTCGCGTTGGCCGGGTTCATTGCCCACTCGTTTATATAGTTGGTGGTCACGCCATTGAATTATTGATCTTGTTTCCTATTGTATACATACGGTAGAATTAACCTTTTAGTCGTTAACAACGCCTGTAACCGCCCAATTATTATTATTGCGAAATAACGGAATAAGAAGAAATGAAATTAATGTTTAACCCTTTCAGTGCGGGGACCGTCTGTATACGTCGGAATCTTACGTCTGTAGATGTCAGATTCTGACGTATACAGACGATCCCCGCACTGAAAGGGTTAAAATATTTATAATTGTCGCAGATCCATAACATAGGTATTCAAATTAAGCAGAAAGAGTTAACTAAGACAATTATGATGATTTAAAATTGGAAAAACCCTTTTGTCTCCATGGTTTATACAAACATATATCAGCCTTGTATGTGTTGAACATCGAGATGTTTCGTCTCAAGTTAAAACTAACGAGTACTTTTCACCCACTTTAAGTTGTGGCACGCGGTAGCGAGACACAACTTCAAGTGGGTGAGAATTAAATAGGATAATTTGGTGGACAAAGGGTCATCATCACTGCACACCGTACATAACAACCGATGACAGCTCGCAATATATCTCGCCCGTCGAGCTTTGATGACTGTAAATTACTGTCAGTGACCTTGGGCTCTCAGACACGTTTTTTAAACATCGGGGCCAAGACGCAGCAGCACCGTTCAGACGCCAACGTGTGCTTGAAAACACCACCTCTTATTATGTTGATAGCGCTAGCTATCAGTAGAATAAGGGATGGTATTTTTTCAACCTTGACAAGAATTTTTTTGTCACAGTAGTCATTTTCATCTGCAGATCAGAAAATGCAACTGGTGAAAATTCTTATTAAATTATCGGCTGTAGACTGTTAACCCCTCGCGTCTTGTAGGCTCGTTTATCCTCATTATACGACGTATATTTCTGAATGAATTGAACCAACCGGTCAAACGGAGCTTGTTATCATTTAGAACTGTCCTGTATCTAAATCCCTAGCACATTTGTGCATCACTAGGCGTGGATTATCATTTCAATTGACCTAATCCAGAAGTGAGATGGTTGATTTACATATGCCCATCAAGCAGGAGACGTTGATCCAACGTTGGCTTAATGCTGGTCCACCGTCTACGAAGCTGGCCCAGTATTGAACCAACATTGGTTCAACGTCTCTTGTTGATAGGGTGGTAGGGGTCGTAATTTGCAAGCCTTTATTATTGATGAGTAAACAACCGGCATATACGCCATATGTCTTGTCGTGGCACGCGATACCTGTGTGTATAGGCCTAGTTATAACAATTCAATATAATAATATTAACATATTTACTTGTCAGTTAAACATGCGTATGACGTGCTAGTAGGCACAGAGCTAAATGATATATAGAATAGGTCAGAAGTTAACTTGATATCTGTGTTTTTACACCTTCTATGGTTTATTATATGTTTAACTAACACGCAAGATTGAATGCCGTTGCTGTGCATTTAAAAATGTAAATAAGTTGTTATGCATTTCTGGTTTTATTCTTATGAAATCGCTATGACGTCAGCAATAATGCAAAGTAAAAATGCAGTATCTGATTACTTTACAAGTAAACTAATACTGCATTTTGACTTTGTTGAGCAGAATATTAGCCTCACATGAATAAATCGGTCCTTCTATATAATGCAAAGTCGAAATACAGTAGCTGCTTGCTTGGAAATTAAGTGAGTTACCGTTTTTTAGCATTGCTCGGCATTAGTATTCTATCCTCACTAAATTAACCCAGACAACCCATTGTAGCATTGAGGAATCAACTAATCATCGCGTCATTATGTGGTTATTTAAATATTATGGTTTGAATACCACATAATTGGTTTTGTAACATAATTTTTTCATAACATCTAGAAAACAAAAAAACAAACAGTGCACATAAGCACTATAGGGAACCGCAATAGAGACAACACGAGTTGGTGAAGCTAAATTTACCAGTCTATATTTTATTACTTGGAATGTGAGAACACATTCCAAGAAATAAAATATTGACGGGTAAATTTAGCTCCACTCTGGCGATTCTTGCTAGAGGTGTTTTTTTTTTTTTGGTCGCAGCCTCCTATCTCCACTTCTCATACATCGCTAAGCATTGTTCACATTGACACGATAATGTTGTTCTCTTTGTTTGGGTGTCATTGAGCATTAATAAATTAATAGGTCCATTATTTTCCACCACTGAACCTATGATACCCCCACCATTCGTGCTGAAGTGACTGTTTACGGTAATTACTAGCTTTACACCCCGCCTTTTAAGCTATACAGTGTATGCCTGTACAGCATAATTATGATCTTATATTTATTATCTTATATTTCTATTAGCATGAACATACATTCATTCTATTGACCAATTGGAATAATCAAATAAAAATTGCAATACAATGTTCTTGCCTCAATGTCTATTGCAATATGTGCTTTAAACCTTTAACAGCCGTGATATTTAATCAGAATTGTCACCCACTTGAAGTTGTGTCTCGCTGACGCGATCCACAACTTCAAGTGGATGAAAAAAAATCGGATTTAAACAAAATGGAGGTCAACGATTTTGACACTGACCCTGAAAGAATGCAGCATGCGTGATAATGCAGCCATCGTACTCCATGGCCATTTCAGTAAATGCAGGTGTAGCCTATTCAAGAAAAAATACACCGGGGATCGAACTGATACCTTCTGATATATAAATG
Source organism: Flabesymbios commensalis (assembly GCA_964017125.1). NCBI lineage: Eukaryota > Metazoa > Annelida > Polychaeta > Terebellida > Flabelligeridae > Flabesymbios > Flabesymbios commensalis. Next base: position 16,603,184 of record OZ024918.1, on the reverse strand, counting down.
AAATGAATCGGGCTTTAGGCCACTTTTGTGCACATACAGGCAAAATTGGGCCAGAAGAACCTCCTGAGGATGGTGAGATGAGTGAGATGACACTTCCCACCAGACAAGGGATTCGAAATTCAAACACTGGAGGTCTGAAGCGGGGACGCTACCTCTCGGTCAGAGAGGTTCCCCGCAATAGTTTGAAGTTAATCCATTTAGAAACAGAGGGATCTGTCATGAAATATTTATAATACAAATTTGACGCTTTGACTAGACGTTTTGAATGAGTATAAATAAGTTATCATGCATTTTTGTTCCACCGGTGTAATATTTAGCCCTATGCCATGAGACATAAATTATCCTGTTTATTAATGCTGCGAGACTATATAGGGCGACGTCAAGGTCACTCACGTATACCAGACATGATAATCATAACCCTTTAATCCCCGTAGGCTTGATGAGTTCACTCATGCCATCATAATAACCTGGCAGTCTGGTTAACCTTCTGCACTTCCCTTCCCAGCCAGAAGGCAGTAACTGCTCTCTTTAAAAGTAAACAGTTACTGCCTTTTGGCTTTGCATGCCAGTGTATACCAAGCTCACGCAGTCCATATTTATGTTTGATGCCAATTAACCCTTTGAGCGCCGATGACTGTTGTTTATTATGTTTTGTTATATTTTTATATTTCTATGAACAATTTAAATGATACCTCAATACGCTAAGCACGACTATGGCTGTTTTTTAGTCCGTTTTATTAGCAGGTTATCACCATTATTGGGATGATATGTTTGTTTAACCCTTTAACCGCCAAATTATTCAATTGAATTTTCACCCACTTGAAGTTGTGTCTCGCTGACGCGATCCACAACTTCAAGTGAGTGAAAATTATGCAGATTTGACAAAATGGAAAGCAACTCTTTTCCAATCGTGCTAATTGATCTCACATTATAGCTTTATTATGTTTAAAAGGCGGTACCGAATGTTGAAATAATTAAGTGAAAAGCCGAATATATTCGGCACCGGCTTTCAAAGGGCTAAGCATTAATATGTGCAAGCGTCTACTCTCAAATCAAGCAAATGTGGATAGTTTTCACCCACTTATAGGTTGTGTGTCGTGTCTTCAATTAGCCGGATTTATAGATGATTGGCCACTATTTTAACAAATTTGAATCATCTATACTCATTTGTAAACTGTGGATCGCGTCAGCGGCACACAATTCTGCATGGGCACACATTAAAATTATGAATAAATTGGCGATTAAAGGGTTAATGACTTTGCATAGCTTTGTGTTTAATCTCGGAATAAACTGATGTCAACAAGTTAATCATCCAGAAGTTAATATGCTCCTAATGCTAAGTGTGCGTTACCATCACTATCACAAATCCCACCTCGAAATAAATGAAATCAGTAGATTTTAATAACCCTTGTCCTGTTATGTCCATATATATACGGCTTAATACTGTTTCTGGTTGATGTTCAGTTAATAAATATTTAAATTTAAAAGATGTATATTTTCAAAAAATATCAATTTTTTCGTCATTTGAAGCTGGAAATTGCGTTAGCAATTCAGGCTTCAAATGGATAAAAAATAGAAACAAACAATTCAGCAGTATAAAGGTTAAGAATGTGCCATGTATGGCTTACAGTCAAAAGACAGTATCTGCTTACTTCACAAGTAAACAGGTACTGCCTTTTGGCTTTGCAGAGCAGTGTAGGCCGACACCACAATTAATTATTCCTTTCAAAGCTAAAAAGCAGTAACCACTCACTCGAATAGTAAACAGTTACTCGGCTTTGCACCACAGACTATAGCATAGCGCTCACCACATTATTATTGATGAAGAAATGTACAATAAAGGAATAGTCTGATGTCCCAGCTAACACGAGGCGTTGGGTTAATGCTGGGCCATTGTCGCAAACGGTAGGCTATCATTGAATATACATTGGGTGATAGTCTAATGATTGCTTGGATAATTGCTACACCGCAGTCCCATTTTCCAAGAAGTGTGGGTCTATACTTAATTTGTTATGTTCTATGTAAGTAAGAACAAACTTCTTCGTATAAGTATGACTCTTGACTGGCTACAAACTGGTGGTGGGGGTTTAAAAGAAGAATTGAACGATCAGGATTGATTTGATTTTGTCTCAAAATTATAAGGTGATTGTCACAAAAACGAGTAGGCCTACATGTATAACAGTTCACTATATCTCTATTTAGATTTTTTCTGCGGCGCTCTAATGTACTACCGTGCAAATGCAAAATTCAGGAACTGTTTACTTTTTTATTAAGCAATTACTGTTTTCTGGCTTTGTATTACGGCGTAGTTTGGGTGTTCATTCTATGAAATATCAATTTCAATTGGTGTGTTTCCGTGTGTGTATCGGTGACGGGTATGTTTCACACGGTGACTCGCCTGCAGCTGTCCTGTTCGTGAAATGTGACAAGAGTGTGTCAGTTTCAGCGGTAATTGTCACTGAACAGCAGCCAAATTACAGCCTATCACTGGCCGCTGTCTGAGGGCTTTTGTCAAAACACACCGGGGTTGTTTTACGTTTGTTCAGCACCACACGTGCCCGGTAAACAATAGAAACACCCCGGCGGCCGCCGCGTGGACACGCCGTCGTCACTGCCCGGCCAAAGCGGGACGTTCACCCGGTGATGTTTTAATGTTGGTCCAGCGTCTGCGATGCTGGGCCAGCATTAAAACATCACCGTGTCGACGTCTTTTTTTTGGTGGATGTGGCCTTGGCCAGAGCACAACCGGCGCTGGAGCCCATCACATTAAAAGTCCTTAATTTAAGATTATCTTATCTTTCCCCCATTGCCATTACAAAAGTTTTCGTCACTAACAATCTTAAAATTACAATTATTTTAACTTTTTCTCATCTCCACCAGAAAAGTCAAAATCAACTTTTAAATTTCACTTTTTTTCATATTAGTTGATTTCATTTATGTTATCATTATATATATATTGGATGATGAGAGAAAGTTAAAATAATTAAGATTATTTTAATTGTTTTTCATTTACATTAGAAAAGTTAGGATAACTCTCAACTTTAAATAAGAAGGTTACCATAATTTTAATGTAAATTTTTTTTTGCTGAGCCACCGTCGGTGACGGCGACCCAGCAATAAAACAACATAGTGTCCGAGTCACGATATTGTCCACTGTACGCTTTGTCATACCTTCGCAGCAGGCCATGACGCGTTTGATCATTACATCAAAAAGAGATCAGCGCGATCCGGGAGCTATTACAATTAGGCCTATACACACCAGGAATTGCTAAACATGGTAAATAACTCGACTCAAAGACAGCTGTAATTGAAATTTGTAAATTATCATGTATTTTACTACATATCACTTACTTAATCGTCAATGCACGCGTTGTATTTGTGAGGCGGGACATTGAAAACGTGCGATATATCGAAGAAAGGATATGTAATTATGTACATAGGCCTATAGCCTATACATATACTATAATTTTATCTGAAGCATTGATAGAATTAAAATATCAATCTCAGTAACCTGGTTACCACTGTTATCAAATGATTATATTTTTTGCAACGTTTCTTCAACTCTATATCTAAGCAAAATAATGAATACTGTGCTCAAAATTGCAATTTTTTTTACAATAATAATCAAAAGTAATATTGATCAATCATGCTAACGTGTGCCAGAGTTTTGCTGCGCTTGGCTTTCTTTGGGGATCAAGATTGAACTTTCCCTCAACGTTATCATATTTGTTACACAATCAGACCAATTCCTGAAAGTACGAAAAATCATCGGCATACAGTACATATAACAGTTGTTGGTTGTTAGGTTGCCGTCTAGATTTTAAATCTATGCTGCTACATATAGCAACAGAGGATACAGAGTTGACTGAGCCGCCTTTTGTATTATCCCTTGTTCTGTTGAATTGTGTGTTTCTGTTTTTCATTCATTTAAAGCTGGAATTTGCAATTTCAGATTCAAATGACAAAAAGATTTCTCTTTTTTTTCCAAATAAACATCTTAAAATTGCATTATTTGATTAATATATCATCTCCCATATCGTGGACGAATATTCAGTGACATTTCATTTGATATGAAACTGACTTAAAAACATTTATATTACAGCCTTAGTTCTGAAAGGGTGTTACTGCCACTTTACAAAGTGGAATTTACACCCTTTCGGCACTAAGGTGAATATATGTGGAAAATGTTAACCCTCTTAGCACGGGGGCCGACATTAGACGTCAGAATCTGAAGTCTGAAGACGTCAGATTCTGACGTTTAAAGTCGATCCCCGCACGGTAAGAGTAAAACATTTATCATGGCCGTTGACCAATAACCACTGATAACACAGGTATTCAAATGAAGCAAAAAGAGCTGACTAATACATGTATGATGATTTCAAATTGAAAAAAACACTTTGGTTTCCATGTTTCTTAGAAAAATATTTCAGCGTTTTGAGAATTAAAAAAGATACAAATAAAGCAACATGTCATGTTTTATTGGAAGCGCTTGTCATCATAGGTTAACCCTTTAACCGCCAAATTATTTAATTTGAATTTTCACCCACTTGAAGTTGTGTCTCGCTGACGCGATGCACAATTTCAAGTGAGTGAAAATTATTCAGATTTGACAAAATGGAGGTCAACTCTTTTCAAAGCGTGCTGGTTGATTGTATGTCACATTTTATCTTCACCATATTGAAAATGTGGTAATTAATGTGCTAATAAAAAATTGAAAACCCGAATATATGCGGCACCGGCGGTTAAATGGTTAACCATGATGCTGTCATTGTGATCCACACACAAAGTGTGGCTGCCTACCAGCATACCTTGGAGATGTCTCTGGATCCGTCACTGCCTAGCTACCAGTCATCGCTATGGTTACCAGGCAGCACAGGAAGTGTTATCAGGACTCGTCGCACGTGCACTGTCATTGGCCAGGTGGCGCCACTGTGTCATCCCGTCACACTTGTTGCACGAGTAGGTCACTTGGAGTCGCCACCTTCCGCCGTCACACCGTTTGTGATATTCTACCGTGACGATTTTTCTCTAAATATTCAAATGTTCTTTAAATAGGTATTGCTATGAATAAATCAGTTTTTGAATAATTGAAGTCAATAAAAACCACTAAAATAGCTTTAATTGCAAAAATAGATATCATGCTCCTTTGCTTAATTAGCCTTTTCATGCGATGGATCAATAATAAAACAGATGTTGGTTTTCGAACATTGAATACAATTATTCACAACTCGTTAGATTAACCATAAGCATCGCATTGTAAAATTTTATGAGCAAATTGTAAGAACTACGTATCTATAAGGTATTGACGTCCTTTGTTAATATAAAAAAAGACAATAAGCAAGAAAATCTTACATCTAACATCTATTTTTCATTTCAAAGAATTATATCACATCGATAAAAAGCTATCGCCACTTTGGATATGAAAGGGTGATTCTGACATTTTTCAAAGTGGTAGATACACCTTTCCATATCCAAGGGGACGATATTTCTTTGTAAATAATGACCGTTTTATCAAACATCACAATAATTTGTATTCCTTTTAGGCGTACAAAATATAAAGTTCATAGATTGTATTATCCGATTATTTGATTTATATGCACTGTGCATTAACCAATCAAGCGCTCGATTGTATGATTTAAATATTTCGCCACTTGAAGTTAAGTCTCGCTACCACGACCCACAAATAAAACAGAAAGAACTAACTAAGACACTTATTAACTTTAACTCCTTAAACGCTGATTTATCTAATTTTTCACCAACTTGCAGTTGTGTCTCGCTATACCGCATCCCACAAATTCAAGTGGGTAAAATTACTCATATTTGTTTAATTTTAAACCAAACATTTGCAAATATTAACTTAAAAATATCATGCCAATGCTCTTTAACTGTAAGTTATTTTAAATAGTTCTGATACATATTTTATTTTAGTATATAATGTCGTTTGGTTTTAACATGTTTAAGGTAACTTAGCATGCATATTTTACCGAACTAATCCTGTTGTATATATAGTCTTGTACATATGTTCATTTTAATGACGCATAAGCCTGCATAGACTGCAGTCGTCAATATCTATCTATCTATCTATTTATATTGAAACACTCATTTTTTTTCAAATAACAGTGTTTGATCCCCTAATGAAACAAATGAAAAATTATTGTAGTCATATTAGGGCCTAAAGGGTTATTGGCTTCTAATGTGACAACATTTTTTATTTTTCTTACAATTAGCATAGAGTTAAGAATGATCAATTAGCAAATATTTTGTTTTACAATAAACAAGTCCTTTAGCAATGTCATTGAGATTCTGTTTTCCTTGTTGACATGCGGCCGTAAACCAATCTGCTAAGAAATTCATTTTCAAACACCAGGGGTCTCCACTGGGGCGTTCAGGAAGTGTTGAGAGATGCGCCGCCTGTCTGTTAGTGTGTGCATCAGCACTGGCCACCATGCAGTGATATCTCACCAGTGCCATAGTCTTTTGGTACGTTTATTGTTACGTAACGATTGCATAATAATTACGTAATATTGATGTGTTATTATTGTATAATATGTAATAATGTCTATTGTTATGTCATAGCTATTGTATTTGTATGGGAAGCATCAAATAGAACAATAGCATTACTGTGTTGTCATGTATCCATGAAACTTGACGTAGGTTTAACTAATTAAATCACAAACACTCCCATAGTAAATATATCAAAGCAAATAGAATCAGCTGATTATGCTACCGTACAGGGCCAGAAGGCACTGTATCTGCATGCTTACTTCACAAGTAAACATATACTGCTTTTTAGCTTTGCAGAGCAGAATATTTGTCTTTATATCTCGTACATAAAACACAACTAGCAAAGAAAAAGACTAAGCCGAAGATTGAACCATGAAAATAAAATCTGATTCCATTTTCATATGTTAAACCAAGAACTTTATCTATATAAAGTTATTGGTTAAACCAATATTTGTTTAACCTCTTGAGTGCCAGGCCTATTGTGCTCCCCTGTGCCACGCACGCCACATAAGGCCAACACAGGGAGTATTAGGGGAACAATCTTCCATGTGAATTATCTTTGCCCAGAGTTGATGGGCCCACACCCGGCTACAAACTGACTTGGGTTGGGGTTAGACTTTACAGGGGTACTACCCCAAGGTCATGTCAAGGTCATATCAAGATCATTTGAAGGTCAAACAAGCTAAACTATTGAATAAAAACATTTGTTTA
>OZ024918.1:16495969-16590969 GCA_964017125.1 Flabesymbios commensalis | reverse complement strand
TCCAGATGGCCTCTGGATCCTAGCGAATCCCTCTGAGCCATGGGGCGTGCTAACCCCCCCCCCCCCCCTGCGTCATGCACACACACGGTAGACACGAGACGTTGAACCAATGGTTAACTCTTAACCCTTTAACCGCCGGTGCCACATATATTCGGACTTTCATTTTTATTAGCACATTAGGCATGTTAAGTACGACATTTTAAAAAAGTTGAAGATAAAATGTGACATCAACCAGCAAGATTTGAAAAGAGTTGACCTCCATTTTGTCAAATCTGAATAATTTTCACTCACTTGAAGTTGTGGATCGCGTCAGCGATGCACAACTTCAAGTGAGTGAAAATTCAAATTGAATAATTTGGCGGTTAAAGGGTTAAACCCTTAAGCACGACAATAGTTGTTTTTATTATATTTTATTACACGATTAACATAAAGATTTGTAAATGTTTGGTCCCAAAGTAAACAAATGTGAGTAGTTTCCACCCACTTGAAGTTGTGGGTCGCGGTAGCGAGACACAACTTCAAGTGGGTGAAAATTTAAATTACATAATGTAGAGCCTTATGGGTCAATGTTGGCAGTGTCGCCGACGCTGTCCCAACGCTTGACCAGCATTGGCCAAAACTGCCCCAACGCCTTGTGTTTACTCCCAGCAAACACGAGACATTCACCCACTGTCGTTTTAATTTCCGCCCAGCATTGTAGACGTTGGGCCAACATTAAACCTAACATTAATTTAACATCTTGTGTTTGTCTAGCCGATATTTTTAGGGATTATATTCAACTGAAGTTTTTTAAATGAAACGTTTATTAATATAATAAATACAACATTAAAATGGAATGCATTATTTCTCCACGTTTCAGCTCAGAATGTATATAGTCCTCTGGCAATTATTTCGTTTGTGACTCATTCGTGTGTCAAGTACGACAGAGGCCTTTTAGGGGTCGATAAACCATAATATATTTTGCCGTGTGGATGTTGCAATTTTATTGTATTGTAAGATCTTATTTAACTGCCAAAATATTCAATTGAGTTTCCACCCACTCGAAGTTGTGTCTCGATGACGCGATCCACAACTTCAAGTGAGTGAAAATTATTCAGATTTAACAAAATGGAGGTCAACTCTTCTCAAATCTTGCAGGTTGATGTCACATTTTATCTTTAACGTGTTTAAAAGGTGGTTTTTAATGTGCTAATAAAAAATAAAACCCGAATATATGCGACACCGGCGGTTAAAGGGTTAACTTTCTGATGTTATGTTTTGGCAGATAAATTACTATGCGTGACTAACTACTGTATATGTCATATTTAGCTATGGAAGTGTTTATCTGCCATTTTATAAAGTGCAGATACACCCTTTCATAACCAAAGGGATGTTATCTAACAAACGTATAACTATGGCTCTTTGAAAAGTGTATATTACGTTCATTTAACCCTTCGAAGCCTAGTCACCTTCATCCACTACAAGCCGCGAATTGCTGTCGCAATTCTCGACTTGTAGTAGATGAAGATGATTTGATGAGGTTTAAAAATTTAAGAAAATTACCATGTATTGGTAAACCAGTTTCATGGAAATTTTTGTTTCAAAACCCTTGGTTGTAGGGAAATTAAGGATGTAAAATGGTGCTTTAATGCATCGTGAGGGCTTAAATGGTTAACACGTTTAATTTTTGAGAGATCTTTGATCTAATTGTGATATGCCTTTTATGTCCCGTTGGCATTGTAAGGTTTACAGTTTGTGTAAAGTGGAAGAAGATGCATTATTGAAATTCCAGGGACGAGATGTGTTATTTTATATATCCGATTATATATCAGCTCCAACGATATTTAAAAGAAACTTGAGATTCCAAAGTGACTTAAAGACTAAAAGTGCATAAACTCGTGCATTTTGATATAAATTAATGAGCAAACAAAGGGTTAAATTGCTGATAGCGTCACCTAGTGAATACATGACTAAGCAAAACGTCAGAAGATATGTATAAACATAGAGTTATTAACTCTATGGTATAAATAACATAGGCCTACATAATTATGTATGCTATTATACATACTGCAAAAATCTGTTTCTACATGGGGCGGAAAATAGTGTTTCAGTACTGGGTATATAATAAGTATCATTTTTGTTATCAGTTTGTCCTGGAGAAATGTCTATTTTTATATATAGTCTGGGTTTTTTGTTTTCAGAATTATGAAGCCGTAGCACGACATGATGACGTTACACTGCCATTATGTAGAGAACAGTGGTGAAACACCCGAGGAAAGGTATCATATTAATATAATGTACTGATGTCACATTATTGTTTATTTAAAAAAAAAGAGGTATCGGAAACTGACTAGTTAACCTCTTACAAAGAAATAGTTTTATATCAACCATGGAGACCAAAGGGTTTTCTTAATGTATTAGTTAGCTCTTTCCGCTTCATTTGAATATCTATGTTTTTGGTCTACGGCCATCATAAATATTCAAATTCTTTCAGTGTGGGAATTGTTTTTAGACATCAGAATGTGACGTTTGTACACGTCAGTTTCTGACGTGTATAGACGATTTCCGCGCTGAAGGGGTTAGCAATGAAAATAGAATCAGTTTTTTCCTAGCTTTCATTAACCCTTACAGTGCGGGGACCGACTTCAGTCGATGGAATTTAACGTCTGTAGACGTCAGATTCTGACGTCTAAAGTCGATCGCCGCACTGTAAGGGTTAATGAGAGCTGGGACAAAAATAGGTATAATGGTCGTAGACCCATAACACAGGTATTCAAATGAATCGGAAAAAGCTGACTAAGACAGTTATGGTGATTTTAAATTGAAAATAACCCTTTGGTATCCATAATTCAGCGTTGTAAGGGTTCAACAATAAGGTAGAATCATTATTATCGGTTCATTAACCCTTTAACCGCCAAATTATTTAATTTGAATTTTTACTCACTTGAAATTGTGTCTCGCTGACGCGATCCACAACTTCAAGTGAGTGAAAATTATTTAGATTTGACAAAATGGAGGTCAACTTTTTCCAAATCTTGCTGGTTGATGTCACATTTTATCTTTACCATATTTAAAATGTGGTACTTAATGTGCTAATAAAAAATGAAAACCCGAATATATGCGGCACCGGCGGTTAAAGGGTTAAATAATAGCTTCAGGAGCATCTATTGAACAAGAATGACATATTTATTTTTCTCAGATTAAAAAAGAATCAACCACAGTAGCTATTTTATCAATGGTTTTGGTGCAGGAAACATATACCCAGTAAACAAAAAACATGTGTATAACATTAATACAATGTTGAGCAGACGTTGGGCCAACGTATATAAATGTTATACAAATGATGTGTGCTGACTGGATACATGTACAAATCACGGCAAAAGTGTTTAACTTTATTTGAAATAGTTTTGATGTATATTTTAAAGCTTGTGTTTGATTGGGTAAATAATCATGATAATGGAAGACTAAATTTTAAATTTAAATAAATTATCATGTCGATTTTTATGCGATTTTACATAATTAACCCTGCTGTGTAGGGCAAGATGGGTTAATATGAGCATAGTAGGTAATATGAGCACTGGCTGTAATATTCTCAATAACAACGGGAATTGGGTCAAATTTGGTTTGTAATATAGTCATGATACGGACAAAACCTATTTAAGTTTTTTGATTTTTTTTTGAAAAAGTAGTCCAATTATGACAAAATGAAGTTTTAGGCTTGTTACCACCCCCTTTTACCTGGGTAATATGAGCATCCTGCTTCAATCTATTATGATCATGGTGCTCATAATACCCCCCATGACAAGATATCTATGGAAAAAATGGTATGCTCACAATACCCTAAACGTATCATACAGTGAAATGAGAGGAAACCATTCGAACCACTTATATTTAATAACAAAAAAATATGTTTTAATGGCATTTGGGTCATATCAAGGTACATGAATTCCACTTCTATTTGGTAAACTACTCATAAAATAAACATTTGGAAAAATGTTGTTTCTATGGCAAAGTGCTCATATTACCCTATTGTCAAATGGTAATTAATTTCGCATGCTCATATCCCCACACAGCACATGCTCTTATCAGCCACACGCATGGGTAATATGAGCATGTCGTCAAAAATTATGTTTTTTTTATCATTATTAAATTATATTTAAATTAAATTATTTAATATCATGAATCACTTTATTATTATTGTACAAAGATTCAATCAATTCTTTTTTTTTCACTTCGTTTATTTGCCTAAAATAGGTAATCAAACTCATTGTCTGCGTCTGTCTGTAAGGTGCTCATAATACCCCTCTTTACCCTATGTCACCGTCCATGTATACATAGGGCCTACATATTTTAGACTGTGCGTTTTGATGACGCATAAGTCTACATAGATTTTTCGTCGTCAATGAAATTATATCTATCTATTTATCATGTATTCACCATAATTGTAGTTAAGGTGATAGATGACCCTCTCGACCAATCCGAAGCCTACGATATATCGTAACTTGTACGAGGATACAGGTCTGACAATAGCTGGCGGCACTACAGAGGCCAATGCTATGGTAAAGATTAGTAAAGACTGGGGCGCATATTACAAAGAATCTTAACTTTGATCCTATCTCAACGTTCTCTCATTTCCATATAAAAAGTTAGGATTGTTCCTAACTCTTTATATGGAAATGAGAAAGTTGAGATAGGATCAAAGTTAAGATTCTTTGTAATATGCGCCCCAGCTGGTCAGGAAAATAAAGATATTCCAGGAAGCTTTTTTTTGAGCGTGTATAGACTGCTTGCACGAGTTTGCGCAGTGAACAATTGTCTGATTAAAACAGTTCCGAGTAGCTCACTGTGTGGCGTGTTGTCATTTAAAAGTGTGTAACAGTTGTCTGATTAAAACAGTTCATGTTTTGTTATAAAAAAAGTATAGAACAAAAACAAATAGTCAACTTTTTTTAAGTGCGACTTGGATTGTTTGGAAAAGATTATGTTGTCTAAAATTTGAAAATAAATCAATACGCAGATAAGTAAATGGTTAGATTTTTCTTAAAACTGACAACAATACTGATGTAAATTTATATCTTTAAAGACATTAAATACGTCAATGTTTGCAAATAACCTCGTCCCATACATTGTGCTTGTTTGATAGTGAAGGATGTTAAAAATAGACGTAATTTTTAGATATCAGTATAATTATAATGACATATCAATGTATCTAAACATAGTAAGCGTAATGGTAATCATACGTTGTATAATTGTAGACAAAAACAAGAGTGTTTTCATAATTCAATCAAGCCATTTATTCCAATAAATTAAACGAAGTAGTGTACATTAATACTCAGAATATAGCGGGGACACCCATAGACTCAACATACATTAACATAATCAGATACTTAAATGTCTACACAATGTATATAATTATTATTGTATCGTATAAGCCGTGTTCAACACAGTCATCATTATATACTGACGCACAAAGCCACAAGGCAGTATCTGCTTATTTTACAAGTAAGCTGATACTGCCTTTTGGCTTTGTAGAGCAGTCTGCATCCATTGTGAGGTTGCATTTTAATTTTAAATTATAACCGTTATTAATACGGTGACATTTAAAGGCAACTCGGTTGCCAGGATATTCCACCGGTGCTAATACATGTAGACCATACATGTCATTGTTTGTGTACATTGGGAATACAGCTTTCATACAATAACGTCGTACAATATCAAAAGTTAGACAGTTTTAATGTCTAAATTGTGGGATTTGACTACCACGAATGTTATTATCTAAACCATATAGTTTGTATGTCGTCGCATAACAACCAATGTGTCACTCAAATGGCTTCTGGCGGACGATATAATAGACCCGCAAAAAACTTACAATTAAGATTATCACAACCTAATTTCTCTCGTGTCCATTGGTCTTGACTTGTCTAATGAAAATGATGAAAACTTAGTATAATTTTAATTTGAAGATTTTTAGTGCATCATCCCATGAGTATAATATATTATCTTGACCTTCTATATTTTAATTTTAAAAATTTATTATAAAAATTATGTCGTTTATGTGAGATGCATGGTGTGAGTCTCCATCTACCCAGCTGGACTTATACAGCTGGTTCCAGCTATCTATTTCACTGGTGAACGTCTCGTTGTCGTTATTGTTTCAATTTACCAAGTAGTAGTAACATATTACGCTACGAGAAAATAATAATAAATTTCGGCTTGATGAAGGACAAAAATGACAAAGCAGTGCTTCCTCCAATCCAGAAGTCAGACAATAAACAGAAAATAGATTTGTTTACACGTTTGTGTCTACGTGTATTTTTTATTCTTTTGCAGCTGGAATTGCCGACGCAATTTCCAGCTGCAAATGAATGAAAAATATCTATATTTGTGAAAAATAAACGTGTCCTGAATCAAATACATTGGTCACCTGGGCATCTGCCGCAATCCAATTTTATAATTTCATTGTCATTTTTATTGGTTTGAAACTTGTTTGAGACCGCATAATATAACAATACGGTCTTAGCCCTTTTAGTGCTGATTTTTAAATGATTTTTGAATGAATTTCAATTTGAAATTAGCATAAATGTCTTATTAGCTCTTTCTGATTCATTTGAATACCTATGGTATGGGTCTACGACCAATAGAAAATAATATTCGAACTCTTACAGTGCGGGGATAGACTTTAGTCGTCAGAAAATGACAGACGTCAGATTCTGACGACTAAAGTCTATTCCCGAGCTGTAAGGGTTATTGCTTAACCTTTTTAGCGCTGATATATTTTTGTATAAACCATGGAAACCAAGGTGTGTTTTTTCAATTTGAAGACATCATTAATATCTTAGTTATCTCTTTCCGCTTCATTTGAATATCTATGTTGTGGGTCTATGGCTATTACTAAATTGAAATTATTTCAGTGAGGGGATTGACTTTAGAGGTCAGATTTTATGGGCTCAGATTCTGACGTCTAAGGTCAATCCGGGTGCTGAAAGGGTGAAAGGTTAAATCGCAATGAGAGTAGGACTAAACATACCCATGTTTGTAGTATTCATCCTAGCTTTTGGCCGCTAGTAAATGGTGGGGATGGGCTCTATTGGAGTAACAACCCCTAGTGCCGCGGCCTAATAACATGCATTATATCATTAAGGCAGTGAAATTACCGCCGCTCTGCCCGCCTCGTACCTGGGGAATCCACATTGATCCAGATCGCGGACTCAATCCGGTAGGATCCCTGTCATTTGCCTGTCCAAATGGACAGAGTAATTCCAGGCATTTTGCCGGACTGGGCAAATAGGACCGGGCAATATTCAAATGGAACACTGTGAATGTGTTCACCAGCGCCGGGCCACTGGTTTAGACGTTGGCCCAACATCTGCACCATTTGCGCGGCGTTGTGACACTTGTTCGATGACCAGTGGTATGTCTGGTAACTTTATTCGCTCAGATGGTGGCATTTTCGCGGGTTTTTTCCATGCGCGTCCATTCAAAGCGAGTGTCCAGCAGGGATGATATATTGGCCCTGTACTGTTTTACTTCTGGACCAACGTCTGCGACGCTGGCCCTGAATCTAACATAGAAGCTAGCAGTGTTAAATATTATTGCTAACAATCTTTTCGAACAGTATTTACCATTGCTAGCTTTTTATGAAAAATGGTCCCGACTTGAATATGTTTAATGGGCTAGCTTTTTTTGTGAAAAATGGTTACGAATTGAACATGTTGAATTATTCGTTCAACTGTGTTAGGATAAGATTTTTTTTGAATAGTAGTTAACACAGCTAACTTGTTTCTATGAAAAATTGTCACGAGTTGAACATGTGACATTATTCGTTCAACTGTGTTAGGCTAAGACTATTTTTTAAGACTATTATTTACTACTGCTAACTTTTTTTTTATGAAAAATGATCCCGAATTGAATATGTACCATTATTCGTTCAACTGTGTTAGGCTAGCAGTATTTTTGTATAGTATTTAGCACTAGTAACTTTTTTTATGAAAAAAAGTTAAGTATTGAACATGTTATTTGTTCAGCTGATAATAAATCTTTCCCATGTACCCCAGCCAATGTTGGTGCAATGTTGGGCCAGCGTCGAAGACATTGGGCCAACATTGTACCAACTTTGGCAGAACGTTTCGTGTTTGCTGAGACGTGTTTCATTTATTTCAGTGATATTTTATTTGGTTATAAACTTCCTTGAAAACGTATAGATACAGACCTGGGAGGTGAATGGTTTAACAATTTAACAGCAGGTCACGATTATGTTCATTTTCCCCATTTTCATTAGCATATTTAATATCAGTTTTTCAACATGTTAAACATATGACCTTAAAGTGACGTTAATAACTATCCCTTTTGGATAATATTAAACATATATTATATAATAAATACAATTTTCTGAATTGGAAATATTGTATTCACTGCCAGAATGTATTATGTTTATGTACCTTTTTAACGCGATTTTCTGGTTATTATTTGCAATGCAGACTACTGTTTGTCACCAAATGCCTCGCCAATCTATTTCAAATTTGGCAAAGCAACATTAATTTGGCTCTAACGCTAGCTGAGTATAATATTATACCTACTAGAGTAATCATGTTCAGCATGTAATTTATTGTTGTATATTTATATCCTTTGAAACCGTTTTTTATCATTCCTAAAGAAAAATCAGTTGACAGATATTTAACCCTTGCAGCACGGGGACCGACTTTAAACGTCAGAATCTGACCTCTATAGACGTTAGATTCTGACGCCTAAAGTCGATCCTGGCATTGAAAGTAGACCCATAACATAGGTTTTCAGATGAAGCGGAAAGAGCTAACCATAGACATTTATGATGATTTCAAATTGAAAACAACGTTTGGTCCGCATGGTTTATACAAACATATCTCAGCGTTGAGAGGGTTACCACATTATAGTTGTGCTAGGTTAGCCAATGTCGTGACGCACAGAAGTGGGTAGAAATGATACCCGGGAAACATGAGACGTTGGGCCAACGTTGGTTTACTGTTGGGCCAACGTCGTAGACGGTGGGCCAACAGTAAACCAACGTTGGCCCAACGTCTCATGTTTGCTGGGTAACGACTTTTACGGAATGAATTGTAAATAAGATAAAATAGTAAGATGCATGTAAAAATTATTTTAACAGATGTACCTCATATTTTACACCATGAATACTAATAAACAATATACGATCATTCCCTTGGATCAGAGAGGGTGTATTTGCCGCTGTTGCAAAGTGGTAGATACACCCTTTCTCGTCCAAAGAGAGCAGTATGTTAACCCTTACAGCGCTAATCACGATTATAGTTTTAATTTGTTTTTTTTAGCCGATCAAATCACTGGTATTGGGAATAGAATGAGTGCTTAAACATCAAGATTTGCAAATGTTTGGCATCAAATTAAACAAACATGAGTAATTTTCACCGACTTGAAGTTGTGGGTCGCGGTAGCGAGACACAACTTCAGGTGTGGGGAAATTAAAATTGCATTTATTATATGTTTTTAGCGCTTGAAGGGTTAACACTTTGTAGTCGATGCTCTGGGACGGCGATGTTACACAGCCTTGTTGATGGATAAAGTGATATGGAAACATTAGACAGACTAGATTATAATAATTCACATTTGCTCAAACCATACATATCGTTTGGTACATCCTGATAATACAGTTCAATCAGAATAACACTTTGATGTAATGGTGGCTCTTGGTATCAGAAGGTGCTCTGACTCTCTGAAATCAAGACGATCACCACTTCTGACATTACACTTCAGTCGTCATCTAGCAAACAAAGTGAATACTGTATCGTTATTTTCCAAGTGACACTTAGGAATTTCGAATTTCAAGTTTCTAAGGCACGTGAATGTAGATAAGAAATATTTTGTTGTTTGTAGCACCGATATATAAAACATGGTCAAAATTTAACTCAGTGATATCGTGGGTTGGAATATATGTGATGATGTCCCAACATTTATATTTAAATAAATATTTAAATTTGACCAAAATAATCGTTAATAGATTTTTTCATTCGAATTGATAATATTTAAATATGTATAAACAATTTTATTGATGGACCTGGTAAACAGGACAATTGCTTAATGTAAACAAAACCAAATCACTTTGACAAAAACAGAATATAATGTAAGGTTATTTTTAGATATTAACAAAATGAACGATTTGCTGATTGACAATTATTGAACATTTCTATCCAATTTATGACATGCAAAATAAACCTAGTGCGATAACAACAATAAAATAGCAAAACAACACCGGCATTAACACGTATGAAGGTATATACCAACTCCTTTATCTCATATACCCAGTAAAGAAAAAAACATTTGTCTTCGAACCTGGTCCGACGTTGTACAAATGTTATACAAATGTTCTGTGTTGGCTGGGAGTTCAATTATAAAATGAAACGTGTTTTCCTTGGGATGCATAAACAAATATTGCTATATAAGAAGAGAGAAATACATTTGACCAACAAACATATTAAATGGCACTAAAAATGCATAATACATTTCTGATGTCACCCAAATATTGAACGGACATTTGTTGCTGGAGACACGAGCCATTCACCCAAGGTTGTTTCAATGTTGGCCTACCGTCTGTGACGCTGTCCTAGCATTGAAATAGCCCTGGTTAACGTCTTGTGTTTGCTTGGTTCCTTTATTTCTTTTTTTTGGGGAATGGGGTCCATAGGCCAATTTGAATTGAACAGGTCCCGTATTCTTGTACAATTTACGATATATCGTAGGCTTCTGATTGGAACATCTTGACCAATCCGAAGCCTACGATATGTCGTATTTTATACGAGAACACGGGCCAATCTACCACAAACAATTTATTCATTTCGTTGATATTTTATTCGGATTCAAATTAACTTAAAACGCATATAAATTCGGTCCATAGACTCTGCCGTGAAAAGCTGAAAGGCAGTTACGTATAGGATAAAGCCCGAGGAGCTCTCCATTCTTAGCTGTGGAAAAGGCCGTGGCAGCTAAGGATGAAGAACCCCGAGGGTTTTGACTGACTTAAAACACACCCGACCATAATGAGGATTCCTCATAATCAACAGCTCGGTCACACCTGACTGATTATAGTACCATTAGGCCTACCATGATAATTGGTATGTGCTTGATCAGCATTATCTCTCCATTCCCGGTTTGGAATGTCGTGGTCAGACAAAGGAAATAATGTAGTGGTGTGTTTTAAATGTACTACCTTTTGGCTTTGCAGAGCAGCACAATGACTAAAAGTAATAAATTCACATATTCGATGTCATAATATCAAGTGGGTGATTTTGCACTGACAACATTATAAAGACATAAATGGTGAGTTTTGGGCGTACTCTAGGTACATCAGGTCCACGCTGGATTGGCTGTACTGGCCACTGGTCAAGTCCTGCTGTGGCTGCTGGTACTCGGGCTGCTGCGTCTGACCGTTGCTAGACACGTTGTCATAGTGATTGTTGCCCTGGTAATACTGGCTACCACCGTAGCCCATGGTATTGTAACCCTGTCCATTCATGTCTGTGGGGTCCATTGGGTAGTCGACTGGGTTGCTAGGGTTTGTCACCCCATCACCAGGGGAGTTACCGTAACCATAGTAACCCGCAGGGGTCTGTTCATAAGGCATGCTGCTGACTGAGTTCGAGCCCTGACCTGTGGCTAGAGTCTGTGCGTAGTGCACCGAGTAGTCGCTAGGTGTCGTTGACGTGTATCCTGCACTCATGCGTGTGTTGGTACCGTCGGTGGTACCATACTGAGGAGCACATGTATAATCGTCAGTCTGGTATTTTAACGTTCCGTTCATCAGGGGTGACATTGTACCTGGTGAGGTGCTGGTACCCCGGTACTGGTGATGACCAGGGTACTGTGTATTGCTTAGGTTATCATGTGGTACCCCTGTGGTACGCTGCTGATAAGGAGTCTCAGGGGGAGAGGAGTTGGGACTGAGTTGGTCTGGGCGTACAGACACATGCTGGACAGTGGCATATCCCTGGCGACCACTGAACTTACCTGCGGTACCGGACGTTGATCTACCTGTAAATTTACCTTGGGCATCTCTGGGAGTAACAGACGGTCCAACACCAGAATGGAGATTATCTCTGTATATATCAGTCCCTCCTACATTATGACCCAAAGCATGCTGGTACGATGGTGAAGATTGCTGGTACCCCACCTGGTACCGAGCAGTCATTGCCCCCAATTTCGATGTCACTCCTGTTGGAGATAATGAAGACCCCATTCCATTGTACCCCCTTTTGCCCTTGACCTTTGAACCTAACCCATGTAGAGGAGGCATCTGCTCCTTGTTCGTAGATGGAGGTGATCTGTCAGAGTCACTCTGTTCCAAGCTACCTTCCAAGCTCTGTCTTTTACTTGGTACCACTAGTATTGGTTCTACAGGTCCACCTTCCACCTTACACACCCGTTTGCCATCAGGAGGATCTGTAATGCTGTTCAATGTCTCATCGGAGACGTTACCCTTGCTGTCCTGCAGGTCACTGATGTTAGCAGACAGAGATAGAGGGGTACCGGCCGGTGAGTCACTAGCCTCAGAGAACGTGGTACTGTCTACGGTGGGACTGGAAGAGGACACCTTATCATCAGGGCTGTTCTCATCTCCTCCCACCTCCATGTCAGCCTCATCGAGGCTGGTGGATCCACCCCCCCTGGTCTGCATCTGGCGCTTGTACTTCATCCTCCTGTTCTGGAACCAGACCTTCACCTGCCTCTCTGTGAGGTCCAGGGAGGCAGCGATCTCTATCCTCCTAGGCCTGCACAGGTATTTGTTAAAGTGGAACTCCTTCTCCAGCTCCAACAGCTGCGTGTTTGTATAGGCAGTGCGCAGGCGTCGGGGATTACTTCCGCTTCCGGCTCCGACAACAGAATTGTCTCCATAATCTACAACAACAAATAAATTATGCCATCATATAAATTGGCTGCATTCATAAATCTATAACAATATGTAAATGACGTCAGGATAAGACAAAATGACTGCATCCAAATCTACAACAACAAAATACATGATGTCATGATAAGACGAAAGGACTGCTTCCAAAATCTACAATAACAAATGACGTCGTGATAAAAAGAAATGACTGCATCCATACTCTACAACAGCAAATACATTGCGTCATGAAAAGACTGAGCAACTGTGTCCATAATCTAATGTGTCGCTAATCTGGAGTACAGCTACATGTTATGAACATTAAAACCAGAATTGTTACGTAATCGCCATTAACATGATCTTTTCAGTATATTGCCATATGTAAAATCTTATGCGATGGGAAACTACAAAATTAATAATCAGCTCTCAAATTTCAGCTGTTCTCAGCTGGATTTGAACCCTGAACCTCCCACATTGCACTCAATCATCGCTTGAAAATAATGGTAGTCAATACAAAATATCAGTCCAGCGTTCTGACAACATCGGGCTGATGTAGTATGTGGTGGCCCAATGTGGGCATCACACTTGTTCACATAACATGTGTGGACACACGAGACGTTTACCGAATGCTGGTTTACTGTTGGTCTACTGTCTTTGACATTGACCCAACGTTAAACCAGCATCAGGGCAAAGTCTCTCATTTACTGGAATCCCAGCAAGCAGAAATGTGATCTGCGACGCTGGCCCAACATTAAACCACCATTGGGGTCTCGTTTGATCTTGGTTGGGATGTGTGGCGTGGACGGATTCAAAGTCAGCATACAGCGCTGTCCCAGCGCTGCCAAAATGCTGGGCCAGCGTCTTTGACGCTGGCTCAGCATTGTGCCAGCGTTGGCATCGCGTCTTGGACGTGACACCGTCAGGATCTGAGGATAGGGAGGGGGACCAGCATCCCTAAGGAAGCTAACCTCTGTCACATCAACCCCGGATCGGCGACCGTAATAGACAGAACAATTATTGTTACAAGAGCTGCCTGCGTGCTGCTGCGAGCACTTCTAATTAGAGCCTGGGAGGAGCTGGGTAGGGGACCGGCCGCGGGTTTCTCTCCCCCTTGCATTCCGGATACCCCCACTCCTGTAGATCGTGTCCTCGAACAGTTATCACAGTGATGTTGTACAATGTTCGTCGTCGGTTGTGTTTGTCGCGCAGCTCTGCACAATTGCACAGGCCCAACATTGATAGCCTTTTCAGTCCGCTATTTCTTGGCCCACATTGAGCCAATGGTGGGTTATATGTTTCAATGTTGCAACTGCAGTATCCTTGATGTTTCACTAGGAAGGCTTTGTAATCCGCGATGGCTCATTGTCTTGTACAGTGCTCCTAATCGTTCCAAGTGGAGGAGTTTGCAGGATTGTCCATGTTACTCTTCGTTTGATATGACACTATATCGAAACTTCAGTTATTCAAAAAAAATATAAAATAGATAATCCAGACTTTGAGCTCCCGTCTGCCATGATAGTGTATTGGCAATGGAATAGCCAGCACAAGATGCGATCCCAAAATCGATCTAATGATGGGCCAACGTGGCATACGGATGATCAGCATTGAAACAACACCGGATCAACGCCTCGCGGTTGAGGCGCTGCCCAGTAAACACAAAACATTTGTATAACATTTATACAACATCGGACGTTGTATAAATGTTATACAAATGTTTTGTGTTTACAGGGTAGGACTTGGCTTCTTTTCGATGCTGTGTCTCTGGACAAGACACTTAGTCCTATTGTGTTTCACTTCACTCACGTGTGAATGGGTACCTGATAGGTGGGGCAGACATGACACACACTGTATGCGTTCTCTATCTCCGTAGCAGTAGTAGTCTCTACATGCTCCCCGAGGAGTTGAAATGGCACAGAGATGAAGAGGTCTCGTGACCAGGGGGCAAAGTGGGCTGAAGAGTCTTCGGATTTTTACCTTCACATTTCCTTTTGTACTTGGGATGGTGTGCATTGTTTTATAAAATTATGGGGATTTCAACGTCTGTATCCTATTATGACAAACACAACGAACGCTGTCTAATTGAAAGTGTATAACACTTAAGTGGCTTGTCTCATATAGTGTTTCTACACAAAAAAACCCACAGAAACTATGAGTCATAGATATCAAATCCTGCGAAACACAACATCTATGATAATACTGTAGCATATTGATTTGTGTAAGCAGGTGTAGTGTACATGTGTCAGTATAATTATCAGTTTGTTTGTATCACCGATATATAATTATATATATACATAACATGATATCACCTTAGAATTAAAAAATCGTATCTGTCACTTATTAAAGTGGAAGATATGACTCTTTAATACCAAGATGACGATGTGCCCTTGATGGTATTATTGGCACCAGCAGCACGTCAATTTTGGCTATGTGCCCGGGTACAAAACCACACACAGGTGAGCAATATCGTCCATAAAACCTACACAAAAATATCTGAGAAGCGACCCACAACTTCAAGGGGGGGGGGAAATACCGTATTTGAGACTAAACACTAGCAATATTGGCTGACATAACACCAATTTTACTCTGAATAAAGGTTGTTAAAATATTATATGTTTTGATTTTTTAGTCCTCATGAGAACGACACTAAGAGGCTTTAAATAATTAAAAAAATCCATTAATCCAAAAACAAAATCGAGAATGGTTTGGTCGACGGTTAATTTGAATTTAAAAAAAATTAAAGAAAATCTATCAATTTTTATTTATAAATATCTTTGCGACCCCTAAGCCACATTTATAAAATAACATATAAAAAAGTAATTACATAACTGCTTCAAAATATACAATAACGCTATCTATAATAAATTTGAGTCTCAAATACAAAAAAATGTTCCCTTAGTTTTATTTATTTCAGATTTATTTTAGAAAATTATTAAAAATGATTCAAATATTTGTGATTCTAAGGATTAACTTGACTGTCACGTTGTTGATGACATTAATGACGTTTAACCCATTATGGGTGAATCGTGTCTATCAACATTATGAACAGGTGTCCTATCAAGTTAACCTTTGTGATGCTGAAACCATATAAATACGTTTACTAGACAAATTTGAAAAAAAAATCCTACCGAATTTGATAGTATATGATGAGCTGATAAAGTATTTCAGATGCCATAAATATCATAAATACAAATATTTGTCGTCATTTGAAGCTGGAAATTGCGTTATCAATAAATTATTCCAGCTTTGAACGAATGAAAAATAAATACATGCGTCTTCGGCGGCACAGTTTCTCACCACTAGCCCGTTTTTATGTGCTGAATGCTATGGCATTCAGCACATAAAAACGGGCTTCAGTGGTGAAAGGGTTAAATTATATAGTGTACTGATTTCGGGTGAACATGGACTACCTGCACTTGTCAGTTCATGGATAAATACTAGTACACAGTGATTCAGGCAATTACATTTTGTATAGTCTTAATTTAATGTATTTAATTCCCTTTTCTCTGTCGTGATGGGAATAGGAACATCAGGTTTTTTTTCAGTAAAACAAATAAATCAAATTATTATTTTCACAACTGATCTAAATATATATTCAGATTAGCTTCATTCAGCTTTATTTTACTTTCAATTATATAATTGAAAGTAAAATAACATGCATTTTTGTAAATGGACATTTCCATGACTTATATGGAGTTTTCAAAAACTTATGTAGTTAATACTTAGGCATGGGGTGTTGTCATGTTTAAAAAAATTCTAAAATCCTAGAAAAACTCGGATTGGCCAGATAACACCCACACAACCCCCCACCCAACACACACAAAAAAAAAAAATTCTAAGAGAAAAAAATCCGAGTTGGGGCTTGACCCACCAACCCACTTCCGAGTTTTTCTCGATTTTTTTATTTTTTAACTTAACAAAACCCCTTAGATGGCAGTGTATTTCTCTATATAATTATACTGCATGATGGGTACCATTAATAATAACGCTCATTAAAAGTTTCAGTCTGCACTCAAATAAACAGTGAATTTCTTGGCATGTCTATGTCTAGTGATTATCAGACCGTTTTAATTGATTTCAAAATACGCGTGACCAGTTATAATATCTTATACAAACCCTTGACCCTTAAAACGCTAAACACGTTTTAATCTGTTAACCGCCGGTGTCGCATATATTGGGTTTTTCACTCAATTATTATCACATTCAGTACCGCCTTTGTTTCGACCTTTATTTTGTCAAATCTGAATAATTTTCTCTCACTTGAAGTTGTGGATCGCGTCGGCGAGACACAACTTCAATTGGGTGAAAATTCCAATTGAATAATTTGGCGGTTAAAGGGTTAATCTGTTTTATGAGCAGGTTAAATAGAAATTATTGGAATTGAAATGAGTGTTTAAACATCAAGATCTGTAAATGTGTGGTTTCAAAATTAACAAATGTGAGTAAATTACACCCACTTGAAGTTGTAGGTCACGGTAGCGATACACAAGCTCAAATGGGTGATTTTTGTTAACCCTTTGACTTCCAGGCCGGGGTGCATACCAGGATCCAGATATACTGGTGTAGGAGTTCTATTTTTCGTCATTTGAAGCTGGAATTGCTAACGCAATTTCCCGCTTCAAATGACGAAAAATACATAAATGTAGTATATATTTGACGAAAATTTGTGTCATTTTATGGTTACGTTCATTGACGAATGACGACGGAAATTTCCGTCATGTATGGTAGTGAAAAGGTAAATGTAGCGCTTCAAGTGTTAAAATCAGTCTATATGCTCTGGAAAACCGGAGTTAAATAAGTGCATTACGCGAGACACCACATCAAATCGAAGTCTGTCGTTCTCTATAATATTAAATCGCATTATCACAGCCGTTTTTCCTAACTTTTAACTTGTTAATAATACTATATTTTTTAAATGTGGCAAGTGTATTTTCCATTACAGCTTGCTGCCTATGTAGACTAATATATGCCGAGTAAAGGCAAGCAGCAGTAACTGTTTATGTTTAACCCTTTCGGCGCGGGGACCGTCCTTAGAGTCTGACGTTTAAAGACGTCATATTCTGACGTCTAAAAATGGTCCACGTATTGAAAGAACTAAAAAAAAAATATAATGGCCGAAGACACATAGGTATTCAAATGAAGCGAAAAGAGCTGACTAAGACATCTATGATTATTTCAAATTGAAAAAACACATTTGGTCTCTATGGTTTATACAAAAATATTTCAGCGTTGTTAGGGTTAACCCTTACAGCGCGGGGATAGACTTTAGACGTCAGATTCTGATGACTAAAATCTATCCCCGCAGTGTAAGAGTAAAAATATTTATAATGGTTAACTAAGAGCTAACTAAGACATTTATGATGATTTCAAATTGAAAAAACCCTTTTGACTGCGATGTTTTTTTACAAATAAGGTAATTCAGCGCTTTAATGGTTACTGTAAGCAGTTACTGCTTTTAGACACGACACGACACACCAGTGTGAGTGTATATAATAAATATATCAACAACAAATGGTATACTAGCAGCCTCCATCAATGACGAAATCATGCACAATTAATCTGATTTGGCAGCCTTTGCTGTTTAATGACATATAAGTAGATACTCTATTGACATTAGGGAGTCTACAATCAAAATTACGCGTGTTTTGTTTTCCTAATCGCTAGCGTCTAGAGTGTTAGACTCTAATTATTCTCTCTGATGTACGCTTACTGGCAATGTTATGAGTTCTACGCAACGCCCTTCAATTAGCGGACGATACAGACATTGATCAAACAGCATAATCAATTTTAGTCCCCAAAGATCTCATTGTTTAATAATAAATATATATTTTTAATCTACATCAGGTAAAGTTCTATAGTCGATCAGACGACTTGGAGTCTCATAATGTGTATCAATAATATTGTATAAATGTATAAGCGTATATTATCCAAGGACATAGACTGGTATGACAATAAACATGTACATAAACCGATGTGTGTGTTTTTAGCATACAAAGGGTTATTTTTATGTCAGTCGCACTTGGTAAATATACAATATATTCATACATGACCAGCCATCGTGACGACTGTTCTACTGATGTTGGTTCAATGCTGGGTCAGCGTTGCAAACGGTGGACCGGCATTAAACCAGCATCAGGTCATCGTCCTGGAACGACTGTCACATCTCTGGTAGTATACATCAAACCGCCAACTATTCCATAGAGATTGCCGGGCAGTTAGTGTCCTAGAGATTATGATTTTACTGTTAATAAAGCAGGTTCTGAAGTATGTAACAGCGAACAAAGTACTTGACCCAATGCTGGCTTAATGTTGGCCCACCGTCTGCTACGCTGTACCAACATTAAGACAGCATTTGCTGGATGTGTCCATACTGTGTCCATACTGTGTTTATGTTGCAATATTGAGTATAATGTGTATATTTATCTGTGTATATCAACCAATATAACATTTAGTATAACTATATACGCATGGTACGTTTATCTGTCTTCTTAATTTATTTTTTTTTGTGTGTACAATAGCTATATATATATATATATATATATACATAATCAATCCATTACGAATTAAACGGTGAAATCTGAGATAATCTGCAATATCTACATATATATTATATAGGTTTTGATAGATACAAATGAGCGAAGACAAATGGTGAAATACTATAAATATTGTGGCTTTTATTAAATGACATGTATGATAATCGTTAGCCATATAGCATTTAACTAAATATAAGTTTATATGTGTTATTCCCTTGTGTGTTTACCAAAATAATAAGGGAACATAGTTCTTGCTAGTCCCTTCATTGTGTGCGATTGCTCATATTCAAACCGTTTAATATCCGAGACTAAGAAAGACTAATCTAAGAAATAACGAGAGTAAACAAACATAAAGAACGCAGTGAAATACGCTATATGTTATTAATTACAGTGTGTATATGTTTATGTATAAAACATTTTTATAGTCAAAGTCACATAAAATAAAATAAGTATATAATTCGCCAATTTTAACTGGGTCGTATTGAAAAGTATTTTGCAAATTATATAGCTATGTGAAATTTATTCTTAATAACATTCGTAAACAATACTGATACACATTATTTTAGAATACAATATTATTCGCATTTTATAACATTTATAATTGAACGGCCATCTGAGCAAAGACGAGACGTTGACCCAATGTCGGTTTGATGTTGGGCCACCGTCTGCGACGCTGGCCAACATCAAACCAACATTGTGTTAGCGTCTCCTATATATAGGTTGGTATGATATATGACAATCACACTGTGCTGGGCTGATGCTAAAGATGAGATGGCGGGGGGGGGGGACGGCTAGAAGAGGGGAGGGTAGATTGACACATTGTAATCATTGGTTATTCATTACGATCCGCCTCTATCCGCAGCTCTCATTGATCCTGATCTTGAATCCCTGAGGGAGTAAATTGTCAACTATATCGCGGACTCAGCGGAAATAACTCTAAAGCTAATAAGGTTTGGCGCGCTGCTGGCGGTATTAAGGTTCCGCTATATAGAGGCAAACAGCAGTAGCTGCTTACTTTCCAAGTGAGCTGTTACTGCTGTTTGCCTTTCAAGTCAGCTTAATAAGGTTAGCTCTTGTGCTGCTGAATTTTTTGTTTCTATTTCGGATTCATTTAAAGCTGGAATTGCTAACGCAATTTCTATTTTTCATTCATTAGAAGCTGGAATTGCTCACGCAATTTCCAGCTTCAAATGACGAAAAACATTACTATTTATGAAAAATGAACATATGTGAAAATTAGTTATTTGACAGATTTCAGGGTCATTTTATATGGTCTGAAATTTGTTCGAAGCCATATATATACGGCCCCAGCAGCGCAAGGGTTAACACGGGAATACATCTTATACATTAATCCTTAAAGCGCTGAAATACTTTCATATAACCTATGGGAACCAAAGAGTTTTTCAATTTGAAATCATCATGAATGTCTTAGTTAGCTCTTTCTGAGTCATTTGAATACATAATCATGTTATGGGCCCACGGCAACTTTAAAGATTTTTACTCTTACAGTGCGGGGATCGACTTTAGATGTCATAATTTGACTTTACAGGCGTCAGACTCTGACGTCTAAAGTCGATTCCCGCGCCGTAAGGGTTTATTTCTCTAAATCTATAGCTTATGAAATAGAGACTATTTTTTATCACAATATTGATGCTTAAGTTGAGCACAATACATGGGATTGACAACACAATTTTTACAAAATAAAGTATTGAACAGTATAATAAATAATCAGATAATCAATCAGATTTGCATATATGTCTCGCAACTGGCATGATGACTGTGATGAAATAACATATTTTATTACCAGTCATTACATAGACTGGAAACAAACAAATCCACCCGTGCCCCATTGCTCATTACTCTTTGACAGCTAGCCCCATTGTGACACTTTCATTTCAAAAGTAGGATAATAATTTTTAAAAAACAAACCAACTATAAAATATAGCATATTAGGGGCCTACTAGATTTTGATTGTTTCAAAATTTATAAAAGACATGAGTTTATGAAAATCTGTGCTCTAAAAAACACTACCACGCTTTTTCAAACACATAATATCAAAGTAAATATTGACACTTTGGGCTTAAAGGGTCGTAACATCCACTTTGCAATGTGCAGATATGACCCTCTAATGACAAGGATACGCTATAAGCATTTGTATTAAAATCTTTGAAACAAATTACAATTTATTAATTAATTTCTGAGCCATATATTCATTTTTAAAGTCTGTTTTACTACCTTACTTGGCCCACTTAGATTGATTAAATTATTGCGATAACCTGGGCTTCTTTCCTGTGGCAAATACGAAGCCAATTGAAGAAATCCCTTAGTATTTAGTTTATTTTGTCATTCCGATTTGTCCCAACATAATTCAATGCATATCGAATGCATTATCTTGTTGTATTATTGCGCTACGGTAGTTACATTATAACTGTAAATAATATTTGTTCTGTCGTGTTCTTTCGCGACAGACAAATGACACTGCCATTTTTGCTGATGGACCTAATTGGGAATACCGGGGATTAAAAGGTGGCAGGACGCGTGGGGGGAGGTTGGTGACGAGCCCGGCTCATGCTCAGTGCTAACAATGGATAAAGCATCTCTCTGCCTTTGATGATCGCTGCTCGGCTGTCAACCTGCTGACGTGCGGGGGACCACAAGGCTGTCCTCAATGTCAGCGATCTGTGGACAGCCCCACCTCCCACTGTCAGTCATAAGCACCCTTTAGGCTCCGGGGCATCGACCGGCAGCTCATAGCACGTGGTACTGTATTACTGTATTCACCAGCAATAGGCGTATATGAGTTGGAGTTTCTGAGCTGGGCTGTCACCACATTACTTACTTCAGTCTCCCCACCCTGCGAGGTACTCTCCGTATAGCCTACATTCATTTAAGTATGCGCGTGGTTACTTCAACAATACCATTTCGCTTGAGATCATGTACGTATAATGCATCTTCCTTACAGCAAGGCTAGGCTTCTCGAGGCCGCAGGCCAAGCGGCCTCGAGAAGCTAAGCTTTCCTATTTATAGGGAAGATGGAGCCGTCTGAAGTTGTGGATCGCGTCAGCGATACACAGCGTTAAGTGGGTGAAAATTCCAAATAAATAATTTGGCGGTTAAAGGGTTGATGTTAACCTATCGTCTAGTGGTGCAGCGCCTCATGAACATTGTATTTGTTATCATACCTGGTTGTCATGTAAATTCATTGATGACGTTCATCTTTTTACCGCATCTACACGTTGTGTCTCGCTACCGCGACCCACAACTTCAAGTGGGTAAAAAAACTTACACAACGGGCCACTTGAATACATACAAGTGATGATCTGGCAAAATCAATGCTCATTTTTTTCATTACAATTATCCTGATTGAAGGACATATAAAAAGGCTTAAAAGGCTATAGACGTAATTAGTTAATTATTATTATTTATTATATAATATATATTATATAATTTATACATTTCTGGGTGTAAAGAGGGCTACAGCATTATCTGAAAATTATTCAATTTTTTGTAATTCAGATGAAAATACACGGATCTCGAAATTATATCTATAGGCTACATGTATATCTTTTTCAAAAACTTCAAAGTCAATTGAATTCATTTAGCACTTGACATAGACGTGTTTTTCAACTCGTCACTAAATGGTCGTGTGTGGCAATGGAAAACCATATCTTTTGAAGCTTTTGTAGGCTTAAATTGAAAAATCTCCTGCGTTTCCGTCGCGTTGTCTGTCAAAAAGAGCAAAGCGTTGGCTGAATGCCGGGCGAAAGCCGGGGACGTTGTGTCAGCATTGATCTAACGTTTTGCAGGGCTTTCTTTCAGTTGTCTCGACACAATGCAACAATGCCAAACATGCCTGTGATGGTCACAGTACGAGCGCCATAACACCCCCCCCCCCCCAGCCCAATCATTGTCACCAAACTCTTAACACTTGTGACGCTGGGGCTCACTTAATAAAAACATTCTATTTTAAAGATGACTAGTTTTTCGTAAATATTTTTTTTTCTCCATTTGGAGCGTTAGCAATTCCAGCTTTAAATAAATGAAAATACACTATTAATCCTTACAGCGCGGGGATCGAATTTAGTCGTCAAAATCTGACGTCTACTATAAATGAATATACACTATTAATCCTTACAGCGCGGGGATCGAATTTAGTCGTCAAAATCTGACGTCTACTATAAATGAATATACACTATTAATCCTTACAGCGCGGGGATCGAATTTAGTCGTCAAAATCTGACGTCTACTATAAATGAATATACACTATTAATCCTTACAGCGCGGGGATCGAATTTAGTCGTCAAAATCTGACGTCTACTATAAATGAATATACACTATTAATCCTTACAGTGCGGGGATCGAATTTAGTCGTCAAAATCTGACGTCTACTATAAATGAATATACACTATTAATCCTTACAGCGCGGGGATCGAATTTAGTCGTCAAAATCTGACGTCTACTATAAATGAATATACACTATTAATCCTTACAGTGCGGGGATCGAATTTAGTCGTCAAAATCTGACGTCTACTATAAATGAATATACACTATTAATCCTTACAGCGCGGGGATCGAATTTAGTCGTCAAAATCTGACGTCTACTATAAATGAATATACACTATTAATCCTTACAGCGCGGGGATCGAATTTAGTCGTCAAAATCTGACGTCTACTATAAATGAATATACACTATTAATCCTTACAGTGCGGGGATGGAATTTAGTCGTCAAAATCTGACGTCAGTAGACGTCAGATTCTGACGTCTAAAGTCGATCCCCGCACTGTAACAGTGAAACTATCTATAATGACCGTAGACGCACAACTTAGGTATTCGAATGAAGCGTAAAGAGATAACCGAGACATTTATGTTGATCTAAAATTGAAAAAACCCTTTGGTTTCCATAGCTATTGTGTATATTTTCATGAAAAATGATGATAATTAACTTTAACGTGATTTGTCGCAATGTTGTTCAAGTGCTGAGTCAACGTTGACGACGCTGTCACACCATTAAAATAACATTGGTTCAACGTGTCTTGTTTGTTGGATTATTTAGAGCGCTATTGGTACATAAACCCTTGAAGCGCTGAAATACTATTATGCAAACCTTTATCCACCGGAAGTTTTTTCAATTAGAAATCAGCATAATTGTCTTATTTAGCTCTTTCCGCTTGATTTGATTACATAGGCCTATGGTATGTGTCTAGGCCATTATAAATTTATTAATTCTTTCAGTGCGGGGGTCGATTTTGGACGTCAGAATCTGACGTCTATGGATGTCAGATTTTGACGTCTAAAGTAGATCCCCGTGATAAAAGAGTTAACTCTTTTAGCCCAACGAGCCGCTCACAGCGGTTTATATGACGTCAGAAATGGACTGGGAGCCTCTCTGTACGTTACAAAAAATCGATCAGAACTGAAAAGTATTCTATCCAAGCAGTCAGTAATTTTATACAAACGTATTGCCAGAGTTAATACTAAGTCCAAGAACGTTCTATACGTCCTTGCTAAGTCAATGGCTCTTGTGTCCCTATATCTGACCACGCAATCTAGAATCTAGCGCACAGGTAGTGATCAGTCGACGGCAGAAATCAATTGAAAACCGTTTACAAGTGTTCAAAGCGTTGGGGGAAATGTTCGCCTCATCTCCTTACAAAGCCAAAAAGGCAGTAACTGCTCACTTGAAGAGTGAGCAGTTACTGCCTGCTAGCTTTGAAAAGCGCCACGGTGATTTGATGTTGTTTTTTGTGTGTTCTTTCACAGCTGATTGACACCTGAGACCCCCCTCGATGGCTCAAGAAAGCGAACAATCAATTTCAGTCTGAGTATATAATTATAAGCTTAGGTTGTACGTGGTGGATATCGGAGAGAGAAATTTAAGTTTCAATTATGTTTCCATTCCGCCTGTCATCGCCATTGACAACAAAAGGAGACAAGACAAGACGAGAAGCGGGAACCATTGATCCAATTATGATCCAGCATCTTGGCAGTGTTTGAAGTGGATATCCAATAAGCACCAACACTACAACGGTTACATGTGTAAATCTGAATTTGAAACACACATAAATAATAAATGTAATAATAAAAAACGACAGGATACAGAAAATAAGACTTGCGTGCAGATCCAGCATTAAGATATTAAATCGAACAAAAAACGTACATAACGCCTTCCCAGTAAACACAAAACATTTGTATATCATTTGTACAATGTTGGGCCAACGTCTTTGACGTTGGCCCAACATTGTACAAATGCTATATCATCGCCAATATAAAAATTGAATGAAACTGACACTAAGAATAGACTGGTTTCCGCAACAGACAGGGTACAAACCTTACTTTCAATTACTTTCACAATGTTTATGTATTCTGTCGAGCATAGTGTAATTAATGTTTTGTCCAGATAAATAAGTATGTAATATATCTACAAGTCGACGACAGAGTACGATATTGCATAAGAAGGCCTGGGCGGGGGCCCTAGGGTAGTGGTTGGCACCGCTGCCTTTCACGCCAGAGTTCGGGGTTCGGTTCCCGGTCTCGGCGGTTTGAAAGAAACAAAAATGTTTCTTCCCCATCCACGTGTGAAAGTCAGTATTGTGGGGAGCCTCCGTGACCGAGAAGTAGCGTGCTCGGCCTCAGACCGCCAGGGCTCGAATTTCGAATCCTGTGTCTGGAGGACAGTGTCATCTCAATCATCTCACCATCCTCAGGAGGTTCTCCTGGCCCAGTTTAGCCTATATGTGCACAAAGGTGGCCTAAAGCCTGATTCATTTCATTTCATTTCATAAGAAGGCCTGTTTTCAAAATCCGAGGCGATTTCATATATTACGATAGATCTATGTGGTTTTTGCGACTCATTTATGGCGCGTCACGTATTCGTCAATTAATGAATAAACAGTTGCAGTACCCTATATTGTTGATGTTGTGCAAATAATTTTTATTTGATTTTATTTGATATATTAAAGGGACCCCTGGGGATGAGACATTTTCAATGTTGTCAATTTTGAAAATTTACCTTATATGAAGCTATATAGCCTACTGATCTGAACTGAAAATACAAAAAAGTCAAAAAACAATTTTAAAGCACCGAAAAAGAGTGAAATAGTTATATTTTCAGGTCGTATATTGACATGTAAACAAAACAAGTCAGCAATATACAGCACTTCACACCACATATTCCCACGCCTTGGCCGAGGAGATCAAAGCAATCGCCGCTAATTGGTGTCTGATTGGTGTCTTACAGTCAGGACATGAAGTGATACACCTGCAACACTGATTGTCTGCCCAACGCTGGGCAGACGGCATCAACATATGGCCCAGTGCTGTAGGAACATTCAGTCGTCCTTCAGCATGTGTTTAGGTATACAAAAAGTTTGTTTGGGTTTTAAGCGGTTTCATGGAAATATTAATAAGAAATATTTTTAAAAATCTAAAAACTCTGAAAAAATTAAAATCATGATCTGGGGGATACACTACTTCACTACAAAACTAAAAACGAAAATTGATGTCATCCCAAGGGGCTGCTTCAAGGAAGTTCAGCTTCTTTATATATTTGAACATTTCTGGATGTATGCTGGGCCACCGCTTATGATAATGGCCTGACATTCAACCAATGACCGCAGCTGTGTTCATAGATAAATATTGACCAATGTTGGTTGAATGTTGGGGCACCGTCTCTGACACTTATCTGTCATTCAACCAATGACCACAACAGTGTTTATGCATATATGTTGTTACATGGTTATACATATAGACATATACCTAATGTTGTTTGCATACTGGGCCACCGTCTACGACGGTGGCCCAGTATGCAAACAACATAAGATCTTCGTCACGTGTTTTCTGAGGTGTTTATACAACTGGACATACGTTGTTCTTACCTTGGTGGACATAGCATGTTTTAGATGGTCTCAGCTGCTCGAGTTGAATCATCGCTGGTCATTACGCGGTAGCACACATCAGAAGAGAATGAGACTTCTGTCAATATTAGGGACGGCTTTGTTTAGCAGCAATAACAGGGTGTCAGGAGAATTCTACCCTGCAAAGCCAAAGCACGGCAGAATTGCTCGGACAAACAAGGAGCAATTCGCGGGCAGACGGACCACACAAACCCGTCGTCGGCGGCGGTTCATTTCACATTGATTATTTGTCCTTGGTTCTTGTGTCACCCATTGTACGCCAATCTATTTCACCGGCCGTGAAAAGCCACAATGTATCCCCCTAATGTAATTGACGATGTGCTGTGTCAAATTTCTGGATTCGACAGAAACTGACATTTCTAGTGCGTCTGAATATTTGTTTATTCTGCGAAGTTAAATTTAACTATATTTTTATGTTTTCAAAATTTAATTAAAAAAAAATAATCAGGCATTAGTGGAATCTCAAACAAAGAATTTTTTTTGGTTCGTACGAAATTTTGAATTGTAGTGGCGTTTCATAGAGTTTGAAACCGTACATATATCTGTATATATATGCATCGAAGAACAGGGGCTGAAAAAAACTGGAATGGGAATTATAGCATAAATGTCACTACCTGACGTAATTCACCAGACTTCTCCTTATCAATCAGTAATATGCTGTTGACGCGATCCACAGACAGGACCTTTCCCAGCAAACACAAAACATTTGTATAACATTGGTACAATGTTGGAACAACGTCGTAGACTGGGTTGCAATAAAAACAGAGAAGGATGGACACAAACCCAAAAGGACCTGAGCATCATGATAACTGCTGAATAATTCATAAGACGTAGTCTTTGTCGCACACCACTCGGGGCCTTCTGCTATTTCGGCCCTTACTACGAACCCACTCACGAAATCGGTCCCAGGCGCAGATGGAGAGGGGGCTTGTTCTTGGACGGGGGGGGGGGTGATGTTGCCCTTTGATTTCTTCGGTGGACTGCCAGAAAACGCGAGACGGTGAAGCTGTGTTGTTTTAATGCCGGCCGAGGGTCTGCGACGCTGGCCCAGCATTAACGTTTCGAGTTTTCTAGGTTTGCAAATTAAACTTGTGAACAATACGAGATTTTCTCATTATCTTTGTAATCTTTAAAATAATCGCCACGTCTAAATTCACTGAAAAAACACCGACAAATGTTTCAATTCATAACAGTCAAGACACACGATACATTCACCCAATGCTGATTCAATGTTGGGCCAGCGCCGGCGACCCTGGCCCAGCATCAAACCAACATTGAATGAATGTGTCGTGTTTGCTTTGGCAGCGGAAAATATCTCAGTCTTAACAGTAGCCTTAGTCAGCAAATGGCAAATGTTTCAATTCATTACAGTCAAGACACACGACGCATTCAGCCAATGCAGGTTGAATGTTGAGCCAGCGTCGCAGATAACTCTCAAGTAGCATTGGATGAATCGGATAGATGTAGGCCTATCGTCTTTTCTAAGAAGTCGTATAGCGGAAATTCGCCACGGGGATCCGGGAGGAATGATGCCCATGCAGCCGCGGCAAATTGCGCCTTTCAGCATTCAATTTGTCCACGGTGGAAAAGACAACCTCGGACGGCGCCCTGCAACGCGGCAATTTATCAGGACAAACGAGAGGGAGCGAGAAACAAATAAAAAGACAGCGCAGGGAGCGCGCGTAGGGAGCCAGGCGGAGTGATCCAGCGACTCCAAATTGAACTCCCATTTGCTGGGGGTCCCGTTTTCTGGTGACATCAAATGCTCATCTGCTTCTGGAATGGCTGCCTGATTAGAACGTCGTTTTTTGTGGAGCAGTAGCAAAATTAGAGCATCCGCGTCCCGTATGGCTTTTTGGTTGAGCAAGGGGTTTCCCAGAAACACGAGACACCCACCCAATGTTGTACCAATATTGGGCCACCGTCTACGACGCTGGCTCAACATTGATACAACATTGGGTCGGTGTCTCGTGTTTTCTGGGAATTGCCAGGTCGAGAAGAAGAGAACTCACAGACGTTTATTTGCAAGTGTGCTCTAGAAAATGGCCCAACGTCAAAACATTTGGAATGAAAACCATTTGAGTTCCGAGCGCGCCCAGATTTTTTTAAATCTGTCTATATTAGAGGGAGTGTGGCGCATTGCTAAAGCGTCTGACTTTCAAGCAGTCATGCCAGCGAACCGGGTTCGAACTCCGCTGATCCCACTTGAGTTTTCAGAGAGATATCCTTGTTTCTTCCCTTATCAGCGTGACTGACCGATCACGTTAATGGCTGCCTCGTCGAGGTAACCCTTACAGCGCGGGGATCGACTTAGTCGTCAGAATCTGACGTCTGTAGACGTCAAATTCTGAGGTGTCGATCCCCACACTGTAAGATTAAAAATATGTATAATGCCCGTGAACCCATTACATAGGTATTCAAATCAACCGAAAAGAACTAAAAAAGGCACACTGATGATTTCAAATTGAAAAAACCCTTAAGGGCTAAGGTTGAGACCAGTGTATCGATGCGCTCCTTATTGGTTGGAGGAGAGAGAGGAGTGGATTACTAATATGTTACGTAGATTGAGGCCTTTGTCGGCAGCATCGCGACATTCTAACCAGGGAGCCATTCTAGAAGCAGATGAGCATTTGATGTCACCAGAAAACAGGACCCCCAGCAATAATGTCAAAGTATACTTGTTTTCAAAGCCTTCAAGGGATCAGGATAGCGCGCATTGTCATAATCAGGATTTCTTTCAGCATTCGGCCTCACTGGGATTCGAATCCCGCAAGTACTGCCCACAATTGAACTGACATGTTTAACATTTAACCGCCAAATTATTCAATTTGAATTTTCACCCACTTGAAGTTGTGTCTCGCTGACGCGATCCACAACTTCAAGTGAGTGAAAGTTATTTAGATTTGACAAAATGGAGGTCAACTCTTTTCAAATCTTGCTGGTTGATGTCACATTTTATCTTGAACATATTTAATATGTGGTACTTAATGTGCCAATAAAAAATGAAAACCCGAATATATGCGGCACCGGCGGTTAAAGGGTTAAAAATTATTTTACCTGTTTGCTACAGTCATTCCACATCTGAGATTAAACTTGTCAGCAAGACCTCCTATGAGAACACGTATTCTCAATACCAGTTTTTTAAGTTCATAGGGAGAAATAGTATTTTAAGATGATGCAGCTGGAGTGTGGACCCAGCCCAGCAGACACAATACATTGAAGAAATGTTGGTTTGACGTTGGTCCAACGCCGTAGACGTTGGACCAGCGTTAAACCAATATTTCTTCAACGTCTTTGTCTGCAGGGCTAGGCCACTCTCATAATTATTCCATTCACATAGTCACCTATTGGCCGGTAGAATTTTTTGCCACGATCATTCGGGCAGCCATCCAACATTCCACATCAGCGGTGCCAAGTCACAATATTGAGCAGCAGGAAATAAAAGAGGGGGAGTTAATAAATTTATTCGATGTTGTCGTTGCTGTTGTTGCCGGGCTGTATATGTTGTTATTGTGGTGATTATCATTGTGCCTGCTGAATTGTATGATTCTATTTTCCATTGCTGGATTTGCTGAATGGATGAATAGATGGATGGATGAATGGATAAATGGATAAATGGATCAATGGATAAATGGATAAATGAATAAATGGATGAATGAATGAATAAATAAATGAATAAATGAACAGATAAATGAATGAATAAATGAATGAAAGAATGAATAAATGAATGAATGAATGAATAAATGAATGAATGAATGAATGAATGAATGAATGAATGAATGAATGAATGAATGAATGAATGAATGAATAAATGAAAGAATGAATGAATGAATGAATGAATGAATGAATGAATGAATGAATGAATGAATGAATGAATGAATGAATGAATGAATGAATGAATGAATGAATGAATGAATGAATGAATGGGTTTTAGGCCACCGTTGTGCACATATAGGCTACACTTGACCAAGATAACAACTTAAGGATGGTAAGATGAATCAGATTGCATTGCCCTCCAGACACAGTATTCGAAATTGGTGTCATGGCCGTCTGAGGCTCAGCACGTCACGGTTACGGAAACTCCCCATGATATTGCAGATTTACGAGTGAGCGAGGAAGAAACTTATGTTTCTTTGGAACCTGAATGACAGTGCGGGGGACCAACAAGTGATCTGCGACTTTCCAGGCTGGCTGCTCTAACCACTGCACGAGGGTCTCCGCCCCATTTCATTTTTGAAATCTGGGTACACACATGCTAATAAACACAGCTGACGCAATATCCATCTTGGAATGAAAATATGTATTAAATTAATTTACTAGAAATATACGTCTCCCATAATAAATAATTTGATTACCCCACTGGGCACTGGTAACGATTCAGTTCACACGTAAAGATTCAGTATTGTAGGGAGCCTCGGCCTCACTTCATTCATTCATTCATTCATTCATTCATTCATTCATTCATTCATTCATTCATTCATTCATTCATTCATTCATTCATTCATTCATTCATTCATTCATTCATTCATTCATTCATTCATTCATACCTATATAAGAAGTATTATACTACTCTGCTCAGTCTAGATTTTTCGTTTGCCCGTGGAGTAGGTCACATAACCTCCTTGGTTTGCCGTATTAATTTGAATTGAGACTGCTCCTTGCGATTTTTTTATACTTGCTGCTCTATGTCGGTGTAGTGTATTTATAATGTATAATTATAGTGGTATGTTAAAATGTTTTAATTGCACTGAATAAATCAAATATTTATAGAAATATTTCAAACATCGCACACGACATACTATTTTACTTAGCCCAATGAGAGAGAGCCTACATAGCTGTTCCAACCCCATGATGCGAGCCACAACCTCAAAATGACAACAATATATTGACCCTTTTAGTGCGGGGACCGACTTTAAATGTCAGAATGAATTTAACGTTAGAAGTCGATCCCCGTTTACTAAAACAGTAAAATAATGCCGATGAAATATCACGCTTTGAATAAGCCCAATATGATATTTTAGACCTTTTTACATTTTAGCAAATGATTGTTTATGCGAGGTCCAATAGACATTTTTGGGACATTTGAGCCAATTTTGAGACATTTGAGACATTTTTGAGACATTTGATTTGAGACATACATGTCATTTGCATGCCTCACACGCATGCTCTTTGTCAGATACGATTTTATGGCGTTTGACTCCAGATTTCATTCAATAGAATGCCCTCTCGTGCTCTTAATTACATTCATAAATAACGTAACATATCATATAATATATAGTTTATGACCCTACATTGTAAATTGGCTGGACTTAACCTTTTAAATTCCATCAGAGTACATATAGTTCTTCAAGTTTTGATTCACTTGCAAATATAAATTACAGTGCAGATGCAAATGCTGTATTATTATAATCAATGGAAGATGAAAACATTCTGTATTTCATTCACCTTTCTCACTAATTTATTCAACCCTTTCAAGCCTGAATTTATCATAGTCATCTTCATCCACAACAAGCCGCGAATTGCTGTCGCAATTCTCGACTTGCAGTGGATGAAGATGATTTGATGTGGTTTGAAAATTAATGAAAATTACCATGTATTGGTAAACCAGCTTCAGGGAAATTTTCGGTCTAAAACCCTTGCTTGTAAGAAAATTAAGTGTCTTTTCAGAAATATAAAATAATGCTTTAATGCATCGTGAGGGCTTAAAGGGTTAAAATATGACATTGTGATCTTGGTGTTTATTGGGACAAATCGTCTTGTATTCGTTAATGGTTACACATGGACTGATCACGCAGCACCGTTTGAGTGCAAAGCACGCGAATGGTCGCTTTAAACATTTAAATTGATACCAAATTTATCGGTTTATGTTGGTTATTAATTAGTGTAAACCTCTTGGCATTGGTATTAGCAGAAATGCATAACATATAAGGCATGATGTTGAATGTTGATGTCGCGTATAAAAAATGTGTAACTTTAACCCTTTAAACCCTGTATGTCTCAAAACCTCAGTTTGCATCCATGACAACAGTACTGATCTTATGTCCCACACCTATTATGGGGTTTAGTATGTACATTTTCATGAAACTTGGTCCGTATTCTGGTAAAAGTTACGATATATCGCAGGCTTCGTATTGGTCGAGATGTAGCAATGCATGCAATGAATTAAGAGAAAATTATTTAAATTGTCCCCAAATAATCTTTGTCCACTACAAAACGAAAATTACATCAGAAATTTCCGGCTTGTAGTGGATGAATATATCAATGGTATATGTCGCATTTTTCATGACACCAAGCCATTTGCATTCAATTAAACACTAAGGCATTTCAAGGACAGCGCAAATGAGACAAAACCACCTGGATAGGCTGACAAATATAACAAACAAACTGAATTATCACTGACTTGAAGCTAACTTCAAGTTGGTCAAAATCGCATTTTTTTAATATGGAACTTTGGGCTTTGCTGCACCAAATAACCCCAGTCTAAGACACGTAATCATATGATTAGTGATACAGCTTGATCGATGGAGTATTGATGAAAAAACAAGTGGTCAACCCCTGGAGCACTGGAATATTTAATTTAAATTTCCAGTCACTTGAAGTTGTGGATCGCTTGCGCGATCCACAACTTCAAGTCACCGAAAATGTATGTGACTTGTGAAATTCAAGTCTAAACATATATCAGTGTTTCAAGATTCAAGATATATTTTATGCTGAACAACTGATTATACAGGAGCTAATAAAACACAGACTGGCTACAATATTCGACATTAAAGCTCTAAGGGTTAAAAAATCGATAGTATCAACATGTTGTTATTATAAAAAATACACATGCACCGAATAATGTGTAAACTACATTGACATCTAGTCATGATCTGCTCAGAAAAGTAACGCCTGTTAATAACGCCTTATAATATGATATAATATTATCTTAACCCTTTAACCGCCGGTGCCGCATATATTCAGGTTTTCATTATTTATTAGCACATTATTTACCACCTTTTAAACATGTTAAAGATAAAATGTGACATCAATCAGCAATGTTTAAAAACAGTTGACCTCCAGTTTGTCAAATCTGAATAATTTTCACTCACTTGAAGTTGTGGATCGCGTCAGCGAGACACAACTTCAAGTGGGTGAAAATTCAGGTTGAATAATTTGGCGGTTAAAGGGTTAACAACACCTTATAATATGATTATTTAATGTAACCACATAATAAAATATTATCAGATCTCCACAAACATACCTAATTCCATAGCTCCGATTTAGATACCTGTATATATGGGAATTGAAATCGTGTCACAATTTGAAACATATATG
This sequence comes from Flabesymbios commensalis, assembly GCA_964017125.1. Taxonomy (NCBI): domain Eukaryota; kingdom Metazoa; phylum Annelida; class Polychaeta; order Terebellida; family Flabelligeridae; genus Flabesymbios; species Flabesymbios commensalis. The sequence continues at coordinate 16,556,346 of OZ024918.1, read as the reverse complement.
TCAAGTAATTTGCTTATTACAACCAGTTAGAAAATCCGGTTTGCGCATAAAATAACTAAAGATATTTTTTTGTTTCGAACCAAAGGACTAGAGACTCTCTAGGTTCCAGAAGTTAACTTATTAGAGAACGACATAAGTAATATTATAGGGGGTCCAAACTTTACAACTGCAGCAAAATAAATACAAATTAACTTTCCATACTTTTAATATATATTTTTTGTGTTTGAAAGCGATGCAATCCCAAAGTTGTAAATATTTCTAGCACACCAAGGGTTTATGAACGCCCACAATGGTGGTGTCTTCACAGGGTGGCTCCTAGCAAACACGAAATATTGACCAAGCGCTGGTTTAATGTTGGCCCACCGTCGTCGACGTTAGGCCAGCATAAAACCAGCACTGGGTCAAAGTCTCGTATTTGCTGCGTGGCCGTACCTGGAGTAATTAACACCAAAGACCATGCTGGACCTGTCAAGACGCATTCAACTACGAAGCCACAACGTAAAGTGTCCCGCCAATTGTGTTTCAATTCTGGACCAACGTCTGCGACGTTTGCCCAGAATTTAAACACAATTAGGTAATCAGTCTGATGTAAATCGGGTGGGGGTTGAGGGGCGAGCATAGGCCCCATAAAACCTTCACAACTTAGTTAATCTTGCATAACTCCAGCGCCGCGTCATTAAAGAGTTCGCCCTCACATTCTCCCCAATTTTACGACATCGGTATTTTACGACACCAGACACGTCGAAGATGGCCGTTTTTTCACAGCGACATAACATTTATTGCCGCCGTGAAGAAAAAGGATCATAAGCTCGAAGATCTTTCTTTCCGGGCGATGTCATAGGGTTTTTTTAATTGAAAAAAAAGGTTGCGACATGTTTATAGTCATTAGATAGCGGACTTTTATTTTTCAGGCTTAGGCCCGCGTCGCAGTGTGCTTCTACAACTTTTCAGCTCTACAACTTTTCACATCTATGACTTTACACATCTACGATTTTTCACATTTATGACTTTTCGCATCTACGACTTTACACATCTACGACTTGTCGCTTGTACATCTTTTAAAAAGACACCCGTTATAATGCACAATTTGCGCTTTATTTGGCAGGACATTCGCACATTCGATAATAAATTCGTAATTGTATGATACATTTTAAAATATTAATTAAAAAAACATGCTGGAAAAAGCGACTATAATACATACAGTGTCGGTCATTTGCGATAATTTTGTTAATGATCGAATAATATTAATGGCAATTATACGTATAAAACATCTACAGATAAAGATGTATACGCGTGTCATGCGGGCTTTGTCGTAAGAAATAATAAAATATAAAGGACATGTTAAATACAAATGCCAAGTCATAAATAAAAAAAAATATGGCAGCCTTATATTTTTAGGACATTGGCAGGGCAAACATTTTTTTCAATTAAAAAAGTTAGCGTGTACCAATACACCATTATCCTAAACATGCATGACGGAATGTGTAGCTCTATACCTTCAACGGCCTATTCTATTGCAAAATACTAGTTTCTTCAACAGCCAAGTAAATACGCGTTGCGTGCTATGTTCTCAACCATAACATAGCTTAATATTTCTATAACATTGATAGGTCAATTTTGAAATTAGACTGGATTAGAATATTAGTAGGTTTTAACCCTTTCACCGCCAAATTATTCAATTTTAATTTTCACCCACTTGAAGTTGTGTCTCGCTGACGCGATTCACAACTTCAAGTGAGTGAAAATTATTTAGATTTGACAAAATGGAGGTCGATGTCTCATTTTATCTTCAACACGTTTAAACGGTGGTGCTTAATGTGCTAACCAAAAATGAAAAAATGAAAACCCGAATATATTCGGCACCGGTGGCTAAAGGGTTAAACACAATCAGAACTGTATGACTGTACATACTGTGAACCATAATGCTATAACAAATATATATTTTCTCTAACCCTTAAAGCGCTGGAATACTTTTTATATAAACCAAGAAACCAAAGTGTTTTTTTAATTTGAAATCATCATAAATGTCTTAGTTAGCTCTGTCTGTGTTACTTGAATGCCTATGTTATAGGTTTACGGCCACTATACATTTTTTACTCTGCCAGTACTACTTTAGATTCTGAAGTTTATAGACGTCAGAATCTGTGACATCTAAAGTCGGTCTCCGCGCTGAAAGCGTTGACACCCAAATAAACGTTTTGATTTGTAGGTGATATGTTCTCAGTCATAATAACAATTATGCAACCAATTGTATTTTATAGAATATTTTGAAATAATGTTGATTTCCCTATATGCACATAATCTGCACTTTATTATTTACATTTAATGCCATTTTTAAGAAAAATTATTTTCTCATTATTATTATTTTTTTTTACGGTCAGTTACTTGCTTAAATATCAAACAGGGGTATTTTTAGAGCAACTTTTCAATTCGATACATGTTAGTTTAAAGTTGGCCCATCGCCTACAACACTAACCCACCATTGAGCCAGCATTGGCCCAGCGTCTCCTGACTATATTGATCCGCCGTCTACGACGCTGGCCCAACATTAAGGCAACATTGGTCATTAAGGCAACATTGGTTTCTTATTGCTCAGTCCATGCACGTGTATGTGGTATGTCTTGTGGGTCACATAGTCACTACACTATATGTCAGTCATCCCCAGGCACAGTCTCAACACCAAATACGAGGCGCTGACCCAATGCTGGATTACTGTTGGGCCAGCGTCGTAGACGCTGGCCCAACAGTAAACCAGCATTGGATCAACGCCTCTGAGTTTCCTGGAGTCTCTCCACATACTTTTCAGATTCATGTACAAGCAGTAGTCATGCCTGTGGTGGGTGATTTCAATCTCAAGAACCCCAATATAAATCACCCTAACATTTTAACACAGACATATAAAGTGGTGTGTCCCCTTTTTGCTATCTTCGTTTGTCCACCAAACAAAATCGCTAAGACGTGTCAGATAAATCCAAGTTTGGAGCTAAATAATTATATCACCGCAAACGATATTTCATGTTAAATTGGTATTTTCGTAAGATGGATCCTTGGGGCATAAAGTGTTATGACCGTAAGACGGACATCGACGTGCGCATCCTGAGGTGGCTATTTATGTAATAGTGGTGATTTCATAAATAATACACCCTAATTATTGTACCATCTCAGGCGAAAGAGAATGAAACATACCTTTCTGGCATGAACTATCTATTTCATTCTCATTCGCCGGACATCCGTTCTGCTATGCAAGACTGAAAGGCAGTAACTGCTTACTTTACAAGTACGCCGCTACTGCCGTTTGGCTTTGCGCTGCGGCGTTATTGTGCCATTTCTATGGTAATATATTTGGCAGACATGCGAGAAAACTGTTCTTTATTTTTAGTAATAAAAAGTGTGTGAGTGTAGTTTTACGTAGTTTTCTACACTTCGTGAAAAGATTGCAACAGGATGATGCCCGTGCTATACCCTACCCTACTCTACTAGCCTGATGATGATGGCCTGATACCTCAATGTATCATGCAAGCGTAATACCGCTAGCCTCATATGCAAAGCAAGTATGATGCACTAGCCCAATAAACCAAGCAAGCATATAACATTGACCAAATGTGCAAATAAAATATAAAACATTAAACCAATGTGCCAAGAGAGCATGTGAAACGGACCCAATGTGCCAAACAATGATGTAAGTTTATCTTCACCTGCCAATGTTCCAATTAAACATAATGCACTAGCCCAATGTGCCAATCAAACATAATACACTAGACCAATGTGTCCATCAAATATAATACACTAGGTCAATGTGCCCATCAAAAATAATACACTAGACCAATGTGCTAAGCAGACATATCACATTGGCTCAATTTGCCAAGAAAACATTATGCACTAGCCCAATCTGCTTAACAAGCATACACATTGGCCCAATTTTCAAAACAGGTGTGTGAAATTGGCCCAATGTGCAAGACAGACGTGTGATATTGGCCTCATAAAGTATGCCAAGCAAAGCATCTGACTCGATTTATAAAGCAGCTCTAATACTCTGGTCCAATGTACCAGGCTATTCTCCTTACAAAGGGGTAGATATTAGTTATTTTTTTTTCCATTAAAATCATATAAAGATAAACGTTGTGTTTACAGATGGCTATTATCTATTATTTGAAGAGGAAATTACATGTTTCTACCTGCAGAAGAAAGGTGAGATAATACTACTAGTATAATTGTATCTTAACCCTTTACCCTTTAACCGCCGGTGCCGCATATAATCGGGTTTTCATTTTTTATCAGCACATAAAGTACCACCTTTTAAACATGAAAAGATGAAAAGTGACATCAATCAGCAAAACAGTTGACCTCCATTTTGGCAAATCTGAATAATTTTCACTCACTTGAAGTTGTGGATCGCGTCAGCGAGACACAACTTCAAGTGGGTGAAAATTCAGATTGATTAATTTGGCGGTTAACCCGGTACCACGAGTATAGTCATTTCTAGTAAATTTTATTAGCCGATCAGATTACTGTCATAAAATTAGGGGGCGAAAAGTGTGTTTAAACATACAGATTTGTGAATGTTTAATCCTAATTTTAAAAAATTATGTGTAATTTTCACCTACCTTGAAGTTATGGATCGCTGTAGCGAGAAACAAATTCAAGTGGGTGAAAATTTAAATTATTAGCTTATGCGCTTTGATGGTAAAATAGCCTTTACACTCGGTGGATTTCGTATTTTCAGGCAGCAATCTAGTGCGAAATGAGATAGATATGTTAATGAGAACTACTTCAGTACACATACACGCGTCTCTAGCAGGCAGAGGGTTAAACATTATTATCAGTGGTATTTCCATGGATTGCCCCACGGTGATAATGAAGTCTTGGTGAACCAAGGAAGCCTTGGTAGAACCCAGACAGTGTTCTGTGCATTATAAGCTCCGGGGTGTCACCAATCTCTCTAAGATGTCTTCACCGGGGTGACCCACCCTGTATAATTGTTTCGTCACACTCTTATTGGAATCATGGGTGCACATTACACACAGACGCTGGCTCAACATCAGCCCAACGTCTACGACGTTGGGCTGACATTAAGCCAGCATTTGGTGTGTGCTTGTGTGAACAGGAGTCCGCTACGCCCCTGTAATGGAAAGCTATCATCATCCGGATCGTTTTGCCGCGAAGACAGTCCGCGACGCGATCCCCACCAGCCCAATTAGGCACAGAAGTGGTCAGTTTCGCTCGTCCCCAGTCGTGTGGCGACTGGGAAGGAGCGAAACTGACCACGCGTGCAATTGACAAGGCCGAAAGCGACATCAGCTGTCCTCGAGCTGAAATTGACCCGTCCCAAATCAGGTTGCCCGACCCTGGGGGACCCATGCGACGCATCTGAATGCACGGGGACGAACATTGCGAACGCAATAATGTGGCCAATTCCCACACCATTCCCAACGCCCTGACCACAGACGACAGGACCGGCCGCCGTGCAAAGTCAAACAGCAGTAACTGCTTACTTTTCAAGTAAACAGCTACTGCTGTTTGACTTTGCACGGCACGGGATGATTCTGTGCAAGACGAGGGGATCCTTCTTTGTCCCGTTTCGTCCGTGGGCAATGTATAGCTGCAGGATTGAGGATGGAGAAAATTTACATCTATGCTGCCTTTTATTTTTTATAAAATTATGGAGATATACTATACTTTTGAGTGATTTAAAGTCAAGAAACACAAGACGTTGAAACAATGCTGGGTCTCTGCTGGCACAGCGTCGCAGACGCTGGGCCAACATTAACTCAAAATTGGTTCAGCATCTTTCGTCAATTCTGGCCGCCCCAGCAAACACGAGAAATTGACGGTGGTGCGACATTAAATCAACATTGTGCGAGCGTCTCACGTAAGTTGGACGGGATTTTAATTGAGCTCGGGCCTCATAATTCAAGTTGTTTAAATGCAATAATTACATTAATTGTTGATACCTATGTCACTGATATTAACATCCGAAGTTTGATTGCAAATATCTCACTAAATTTGTGAAAACATTATTTCAGAATATCGCTCGAGTTTCTACCCTGCGGAGTTGTCTTATCCATATCATTAAAATATGTAAAAAAAACCATAAATAATTACAAACTCAAGCAAATATTAAATTGTAGACATGTATATTTTCCATTTTTGTAATCTACATTTTGTCCAAGATAACTGTGGTGATACCACCTATATATAATTATTTAGTATTCCTCAAGTATTGCACTGTTAATTTCAAAATAGCACAGCCCTATACCCCTACAATATAATGTTGAAACCATACGAAGTTTGGTGCACAAGGCTAATTTCAAGCACTAATCGGCCCACTTTAATTGCGGAATTCGTGTTTAACTTGTTAAACTCTTGCCTATAAACCCCGTGAGTAATGGCCACGATGACGGCCGTGACGATGGAGACTGTCACGCGAGTCTATCGTTTGTCACGAGGTGACGGAGACGAGTCAGGAGGCCGATTATTCTGATGTACCACCCTTGAGGTACCGGAGTAAATAGATTACATTTTTGTCCGCACTGAGTCGCGAATCGCGGCAGCGATTCGCGATTTAAAAATGACAAAATTGCATAAAAAGTAAAAATTTTGATTCAGAAATTAGTGTATTGTGAAAGACGTATTTTTCGGAATCTAAGTGCACTAAATGACTTCTAATACCCAGAAGGTGCAAACTGTCTCATCACCGACCTATAATGACATCATGAACATGAAAAATCTTGTATATACCACGATGTCATGAAGCAAAGCCAATTTCAGCCCAGGCATTACATTATATGAGCTCAAGAATTTATACCATTTCAGTGCATATGTTATGATATAATATATCATATGTTTTCCTGCCAACTATATATACATTACATGTCACAGCGAAAGGTGTGGTGTGTTTGCTGTATATACCTGCAGTATGCATTTTTCAGGACTCTATAAGCTCGGGAAACATATATCTATCATGTATAGTATATCATTAACATGTCTATATTTCTTTTAATTCTTTTAAAGCATTTAATTATTTTAGCCTATACATATATTTACACCATTTTCTATTTTATCATATTATGCACTGTAGCCTATAATATAACGCACTGTTCATTTAAATGACCCATACGTCTACATAGATTCCCCGTCGTCAATAAATACCTATCTCTATCTACCTATCTATCTATACAATTTTAATATGTATAATTTTGCAATTGATGTATATATTTAATATTTTATTTTCTTGATATAACATTTCCATCGACATTTTATGAATATGTGACTGCAGACAAATAATAAGCCGCCTAAAAATGAGAGTAATATGAAAAGAATACAAGAAGTTAAATTTGGTGCACATGCGGATATCCTGTTAAACACATGTGGTAGTGACCAACACACACGACACGCTGGTTTAATTCTGAACCAGCCTCGCCGACGGTGAGCCAACACTAAACCGACATTTCAATGACATATTGTGTTTGCTGGGATAAACGAAGCTCCTATGTGATAGATAAATAAGCGGATATAATATCGGATATGGCTGTTACAGGATATCCAAATCGACCAAACTATATGCCCGATTCGACCTTCTATCATTTATCTATTTAAAATAGTTATCAAACTATTAATACATAGTAAAGTAAAATCACAATATTTTTTATCCGTCACACACAAATTTATTCTTCACAAACTGTTTTAAATAGATTTGATGCCTCTTATAAACTTTCTCTCTGATAAACTAATTTTTTTTGAAAAATCTTTATAACTTTAGATTCTTTAAGATTTGCAACTATTTAATTTTAGTTATGTAATCGATAACATTAAAATGTATATGATATCACAAATAATTGTAAAAATGCCGCCTCGAGGCACCTATCGGTATGACTGGTCACATTTTATTATGTGTGGAATTGTTTTGTATCCACATAGGCCTAAGTGTATACAGCGGAGTGTATATTGATATCAACAGGTAGAATATAAATCTGTTGTGAGAAAAACTGAATGAATTCATATCAGAAAGTTACTATACGTGGCCGTATAAACAGGTTCCCGCACGATACGATGACCCAATGTTGGTCTGATGCTGGCTCAGCGTCTGCGACGCTGGGCCAGCATCAGACTAACATTGGGTTATCGCATCGTGTTTACTGGGGTGTTTATAAACTATTTACAGATTGACTTATGGCAAGTCAAGGCCACTCTCTTCTTTTCAATGTTGACCCCTTAGGCGCAAATCACAACATATGATCGTTTTCAAACACTTTATTATTAGCACATCAAATATTATTTTTTTGTGACAAAAAAGTCAGTTAGAATTGCCAAGAAGGACAAAATAACAGGTATAAATGTGATATTTTAGCACACTTGAAATTTTAGGTCGCGGCAGCCAGAAACAACTTCAATCGAGTAAAAATAAAAACTATGTACTTTATCGCTTCAAGGGTTATTTTTATAGCCACAATTATTTAAATCTATGTTAGAGATATGGAGAAATATTTGTATTTTTCAAACTCTAATATAAGGCGGCTGAAATCGGCACGTGTACAAAGGCGGAGAATATTTTGATACAATTTTATTCGATCATGCATACTATTTCTCAAAGTCAAATTAGGCCATTGATTATAAAGGCCAAATTTTCACTAAACAGCTTGGGGGGGGGGGTAAACGTAAAATTGTTTACAAGTGATCAGTATATTGTACAAATTGCAGTATAACTGCATTTCAATTGAAAATTAAGCAAATAATTCATGACTTACAACGATGTACAACAACATTTGATCAGTACACAGTTGGTTAATAAAGACATCCTCAACACGAAAAGGGTTAATACACAACAAATACAACTTTCAAACTGTCAAACAAAAAATAAATTGACCCTTTGATCGTGTTTAATTTTTTCGCGTTTAATTATTTAATTCTCAGATTTGTCTTAATTGCCAGTCATTTTTAACGTAACATATCATATAATATATAGTTTATGACCCTACATTGTAAATTGGCTGGACTTAACCTTTTAAATTCCATCAGAGTACATATAGTTCTTCAAGTTTTGATTCACTTGCAAATATAAATTACAGTGCAGATGCAAATGCTGTATTATTATAATCAATGGAAGATGAAAACATTCTGTATTTCATTCACCTTTCTCACTAATTTATTCAACCCTTTCAAGCCTGAATTTATCATAGTCATCTTCATCCACAACAAGCCGCGAATTGCTGTCGCAATTCTCGACTTGCAGTGGATGAAGATGATTTGATGTGGTTTGAAAATTAATGAAAATTACCATGTATTGGTAAACCAGCTTCAGGGAAATTTTCGGTCTAAAACCCTTGCTTGTAAGAAAATTAAGTGTCTTTTCAGAAATATAAAATAATGCTTTAATGCATCGTGAGGGCTTAAAGGGTTAAAATATGACATTGTGATCTTGGTGTTTATTGGGACAAATCGTCTTGTATTCGTTAATGGTTACACATGGACTGATCACGCAGCACCGTTTGAGTGCAAAGCACGCGAATGGTCGCTTTAAACATTTAAATTGATACCAAATTTATCGGTTTATGTTGGTTATTAATTAGTGTAAACCTCTTGGCATTGGTATTAGCAGAAATGCATAACATATAAGGCATGATGTTGAATGTTGATGTCGCGTATAAAAAATGTGTAACTTTAACCCTTTAAACCCTGTATGTCTCAAAACCTCAGTTTGCATCCATGACAACAGTACTGATCTTATGTCCCACACCTATTATGGGGTTTAGTATGTACATTTTCATGAAACTTGGTCCGTATTCTGGTAAAAGTTACGATATATCGCAGGCTTCGTATTGGTCGAGATGTAGCAATGCATGCAATGAATTAAGAGAAAATTATTTAAATTGTCCCCAAATAATCTTTGTCCACTACAAAACGAAAATTACATCAGAAATTTCCGGCTTGTAGTGGATGAATATATCAATGGTATATGTCGCATTTTTCATGACACCAAGCCATTTGCATTCAATTAAACACTAAGGCATTTCAAGGACAGCGCAAATGAGACAAAACCACCTGGATAGGCTGACAAATATAACAAACAAACTGAATTATCACTGACTTGAAGCTAACTTCAAGTTGGTCAAAATCGCATTTTTTTAATATGGAACTTTGGGCTTTGCTGCACCAAATAACCCCAGTCTAAGACACGTAATCATATGATTAGTGATACAGCTTGATCGATGGAGTATTGATGAAAAAACAAGTGGTCAACCCCTGGAGCACTGGAATATTTAATTTAAATTTCCAGTCACTTGAAGTTGTGGATCGCTTGCGCGATCCACAACTTCAAGTCACCGAAAATGTATGTGACTTGTGAAATTCAAGTCTAAACATATATCAGTGTTTCAAGATTCAAGATATATTTTATGCTGAACAACTGATTATACAGGAGCTAATAAAACACAGACTGGCTACAATATTCGACATTAAAGCTCTAAGGGTTAAAAAATCGATAGTATCAACATGTTGTTATTATAAAAAATACACATGCACCGAATAATGTGTAAACTACATTGACATCTAGTCATGATCTGCTCAGAAAAGTAACGCCTGTTAATAACGCCTTATAATATGATATAATATTATCTTAACCCTTTAACCGCCGGTGCCGCATATATTCAGGTTTTCATTATTTATTAGCACATTATTTACCACCTTTTAAACATGTTAAAGATAAAATGTGACATCAATCAGCAATGTTTAAAAACAGTTGACCTCCAGTTTGTCAAATCTGAATAATTTTCACTCACTTGAAGTTGTGGATCGCGTCAGCGAGACACAACTTCAAGTGGGTGAAAATTCAGGTTGAATAATTTGGCGGTTAAAGGGTTAACAACACCTTATAATATGATTATTTAATGTAACCACATAATAAAATATTATCAGATCTCCACAAACATACCTAATTCCATAGCTCCGATTTAGATACCTGTATATATGGGAATTGAAATCGTGTCACAATTTGAAACATATATGTCAAGTAATTTGCTTATTACAACCAGTTAGAAAATCCGGTTTGCGCATAAAATAACTAAAGATATTTTTTTGTTTCGAACCAAAGGACTAGAGACTCTCTAGGTTCCAGAAGTTAACTTATTAGAGAACGACATAAGTAATATTATAGGGGGTCCAAACTTTACAACTGCAGCAAAATAAATACAAATTAACTTTCCATACTTTTAATATATATTTTTTGTGTTTGAAAGCGATGCAATCCCAAAGTTGTAAATATTTCTAGCACACCAAGGGTTTATGAACGCCCACAATGGTGGTGTCTTCACAGGGTGGCTCCTAGCAAACACGAAATATTGACCAAGCGCTGGTTTAATGTTGGCCCACCGTCGTCGACGTTAGGCCAGCATAAAACCAGCACTGGGTCAAAGTCTCGTATTTGCTGCGTGGCCGTACCTGGAGTAATTAACACCAAAGACCATGCTGGACCTGTCAAGACGCATTCAACTACGAAGCCACAACGTAAAGTGTCCCGCCAATTGTGTTTCAATTCTGGACCAACGTCTGCGACGTTTGCCCAGAATTTAAACACAATTAGGTAATCAGTCTGATGTAAATCGGGTGGGGGTTGAGGGGCGAGCATAGGCCCCATAAAACCTTCACAACTTAGTTAATCTTGCATAACTCCAGCGCCGCGTCATTAAAGAGTTCGCCCTCACATTCTCCCCAATTTTACGACATCGGTATTTTACGACACCAGACACGTCGAAGATGGCCGTTTTTTCACAGCGACATAACATTTATTGCCGCCGTGAAGAAAAAGGATCATAAGCTCGAAGATCTTTCTTTCCGGGCGATGTCATAGGGTTTTTTTAATTGAAAAAAAAGGTTGCGACATGTTTATAGTCATTAGATAGCGGACTTTTATTTTTCAGGCTTAGGCCCGCGTCGCAGTGTGCTTCTACAACTTTTCAGCTCTACAACTTTTCACATCTATGACTTTACACATCTACGATTTTTCACATTTATGACTTTTCGCATCTACGACTTTACACATCTACGACTTGTCGCTTGTACATCTTTTAAAAAGACACCCGTTATAATGCACAATTTGCGCTTTATTTGGCAGGACATTCGCACATTCGATAATAAATTCGTAATTGTATGATACATTTTAAAATATTAATTAAAAAAACATGCTGGAAAAAGCGACTATAATACATACAGTGTCGGTCATTTGCGATAATTTTGTTAATGATCGAATAATATTAATGGCAATTATACGTATAAAACATCTACAGATAAAGATGTATACGCGTGTCATGCGGGCTTTGTCGTAAGAAATAATAAAATATAAAGGACATGTTAAATACAAATGCCAAGTCATAAATAAAAAAAAATATGGCAGCCTTATATTTTTAGGACATTGGCAGGGCAAACATTTTTTTCAATTAAAAAAGTTAGCGTGTACCAATACACCATTATCCTAAACATGCATGACGGAATGTGTAGCTCTATACCTTCAACGGCCTATTCTATTGCAAAATACTAGTTTCTTCAACAGCCAAGTAAATACGCGTTGCGTGCTATGTTCTCAACCATAACATAGCTTAATATTTCTATAACATTGATAGGTCAATTTTGAAATTAGACTGGATTAGAATATTAGTAGGTTTTAACCCTTTCACCGCCAAATTATTCAATTTTAATTTTCACCCACTTGAAGTTGTGTCTCGCTGACGCGATTCACAACTTCAAGTGAGTGAAAATTATTTAGATTTGACAAAATGGAGGTCGATGTCTCATTTTATCTTCAACACGTTTAAACGGTGGTGCTTAATGTGCTAACCAAAAATGAAAAAATGAAAACCCGAATATATTCGGCACCGGTGGCTAAAGGGTTAAACACAATCAGAACTGTATGACTGTACATACTGTGAACCATAATGCTATAACAAATATATATTTTCTCTAACCCTTAAAGCGCTGGAATACTTTTTATATAAACCAAGAAACCAAAGTGTTTTTTTAATTTGAAATCATCATAAATGTCTTAGTTAGCTCTGTCTGTGTTACTTGAATGCCTATGTTATAGGTTTACGGCCACTATACATTTTTTACTCTGCCAGTACTACTTTAGATTCTGAAGTTTATAGACGTCAGAATCTGTGACATCTAAAGTCGGTCTCCGCGCTGAAAGCGTTGACACCCAAATAAACGTTTTGATTTGTAGGTGATATGTTCTCAGTCATAATAACAATTATGCAACCAATTGTATTTTATAGAATATTTTGAAATAATGTTGATTTCCCTATATGCACATAATCTGCACTTTATTATTTACATTTAATGCCATTTTTAAGAAAAATTATTTTCTCATTATTATTATTTTTTTTTACGGTCAGTTACTTGCTTAAATATCAAACAGGGGTATTTTTAGAGCAACTTTTCAATTCGATACATGTTAGTTTAAAGTTGGCCCATCGCCTACAACACTAACCCACCATTGAGCCAGCATTGGCCCAGCGTCTCCTGACTATATTGATCCGCCGTCTACGACGCTGGCCCAACATTAAGGCAACATTGGTCATTAAGGCAACATTGGTTTCTTATTGCTCAGTCCATGCACGTGTATGTGGTATGTCTTGTGGGTCACATAGTCACTACACTATATGTCAGTCATCCCCAGGCACAGTCTCAACACCAAATACGAGGCGCTGACCCAATGCTGGATTACTGTTGGGCCAGCGTCGTAGACGCTGGCCCAACAGTAAACCAGCATTGGATCAACGCCTCTGAGTTTCCTGGAGTCTCTCCACATACTTTTCAGATTCATGTACAAGCAGTAGTCATGCCTGTGGTGGGTGATTTCAATCTCAAGAACCCCAATATAAATCACCCTAACATTTTAACACAGACATATAAAGTGGTGTGTCCCCTTTTTGCTATCTTCGTTTGTCCACCAAACAAAATCGCTAAGACGTGTCAGATAAATCCAAGTTTGGAGCTAAATAATTATATCACCGCAAACGATATTTCATGTTAAATTGGTATTTTCGTAAGATGGATCCTTGGGGCATAAAGTGTTATGACCGTAAGACGGACATCGACGTGCGCATCCTGAGGTGGCTATTTATGTAATAGTGGTGATTTCATAAATAATACACCCTAATTATTGTACCATCTCAGGCGAAAGAGAATGAAACATACCTTTCTGGCATGAACTATCTATTTCATTCTCATTCGCCGGACATCCGTTCTGCTATGCAAGACTGAAAGGCAGTAACTGCTTACTTTACAAGTACGCCGCTACTGCCGTTTGGCTTTGCGCTGCGGCGTTATTGTGCCATTTCTATGGTAATATATTTGGCAGACATGCGAGAAAACTGTTCTTTATTTTTAGTAATAAAAAGTGTGTGAGTGTAGTTTTACGTAGTTTTCTACACTTCGTGAAAAGATTGCAACAGGATGATGCCCGTGCTATACCCTACCCTACTCTACTAGCCTGATGATGATGGCCTGATACCTCAATGTATCATGCAAGCGTAATACCGCTAGCCTCATATGCAAAGCAAGTATGATGCACTAGCCCAATAAACCAAGCAAGCATATAACATTGACCAAATGTGCAAATAAAATATAAAACATTAAACCAATGTGCCAAGAGAGCATGTGAAACGGACCCAATGTGCCAAACAATGATGTAAGTTTATCTTCACCTGCCAATGTTCCAATTAAACATAATGCACTAGCCCAATGTGCCAATCAAACATAATACACTAGACCAATGTGTCCATCAAATATAATACACTAGGTCAATGTGCCCATCAAAAATAATACACTAGACCAATGTGCTAAGCAGACATATCACATTGGCTCAATTTGCCAAGAAAACATTATGCACTAGCCCAATCTGCTTAACAAGCATACACATTGGCCCAATTTTCAAAACAGGTGTGTGAAATTGGCCCAATGTGCAAGACAGACGTGTGATATTGGCCTCATAAAGTATGCCAAGCAAAGCATCTGACTCGATTTATAAAGCAGCTCTAATACTCTGGTCCAATGTACCAGGCTATTCTCCTTACAAAGGGGTAGATATTAGTTATTTTTTTTTCCATTAAAATCATATAAAGATAAACGTTGTGTTTACAGATGGCTATTATCTATTATTTGAAGAGGAAATTACATGTTTCTACCTGCAGAAGAAAGGTGAGATAATACTACTAGTATAATTGTATCTTAACCCTTTACCCTTTAACCGCCGGTGCCGCATATAATCGGGTTTTCATTTTTTATCAGCACATAAAGTACCACCTTTTAAACATGAAAAGATGAAAAGTGACATCAATCAGCAAAACAGTTGACCTCCATTTTGGCAAATCTGAATAATTTTCACTCACTTGAAGTTGTGGATCGCGTCAGCGAGACACAACTTCAAGTGGGTGAAAATTCAGATTGATTAATTTGGCGGTTAACCCGGTACCACGAGTATAGTCATTTCTAGTAAATTTTATTAGCCGATCAGATTACTGTCATAAAATTAGGGGGCGAAAAGTGTGTTTAAACATACAGATTTGTGAATGTTTAATCCTAATTTTAAAAAATTATGTGTAATTTTCACCTACCTTGAAGTTATGGATCGCTGTAGCGAGAAACAAATTCAAGTGGGTGAAAATTTAAATTATTAGCTTATGCGCTTTGATGGTAAAATAGCCTTTACACTCGGTGGATTTCGTATTTTCAGGCAGCAATCTAGTGCGAAATGAGATAGATATGTTAATGAGAACTACTTCAGTACACATACACGCGTCTCTAGCAGGCAGAGGGTTAAACATTATTATCAGTGGTATTTCCATGGATTGCCCCACGGTGATAATGAAGTCTTGGTGAACCAAGGAAGCCTTGGTAGAACCCAGACAGTGTTCTGTGCATTATAAGCTCCGGGGTGTCACCAATCTCTCTAAGATGTCTTCACCGGGGTGACCCACCCTGTATAATTGTTTCGTCACACTCTTATTGGAATCATGGGTGCACATTACACACAGACGCTGGCTCAACATCAGCCCAACGTCTACGACGTTGGGCTGACATTAAGCCAGCATTTGGTGTGTGCTTGTGTGAACAGGAGTCCGCTACGCCCCTGTAATGGAAAGCTATCATCATCCGGATCGTTTTGCCGCGAAGACAGTCCGCGACGCGATCCCCACCAGCCCAATTAGGCACAGAAGTGGTCAGTTTCGCTCGTCCCCAGTCGTGTGGCGACTGGGAAGGAGCGAAACTGACCACGCGTGCAATTGACAAGGCCGAAAGCGACATCAGCTGTCCTCGAGCTGAAATTGACCCGTCCCAAATCAGGTTGCCCGACCCTGGGGGACCCATGCGACGCATCTGAATGCACGGGGACGAACATTGCGAACGCAATAATGTGGCCAATTCCCACACCATTCCCAACGCCCTGACCACAGACGACAGGACCGGCCGCCGTGCAAAGTCAAACAGCAGTAACTGCTTACTTTTCAAGTAAACAGCTACTGCTGTTTGACTTTGCACGGCACGGGATGATTCTGTGCAAGACGAGGGGATCCTTCTTTGTCCCGTTTCGTCCGTGGGCAATGTATAGCTGCAGGATTGAGGATGGAGAAAATTTACATCTATGCTGCCTTTTATTTTTTATAAAATTATGGAGATATACTATACTTTTGAGTGATTTAAAGTCAAGAAACACAAGACGTTGAAACAATGCTGGGTCTCTGCTGGCACAGCGTCGCAGACGCTGGGCCAACATTAACTCAAAATTGGTTCAGCATCTTTCGTCAATTCTGGCCGCCCCAGCAAACACGAGAAATTGACGGTGGTGCGACATTAAATCAACATTGTGCGAGCGTCTCACGTAAGTTGGACGGGATTTTAATTGAGCTCGGGCCTCATAATTCAAGTTGTTTAAATGCAATAATTACATTAATTGTTGATACCTATGTCACTGATATTAACATCCGAAGTTTGATTGCAAATATCTCACTAAATTTGTGAAAACATTATTTCAGAATATCGCTCGAGTTTCTACCCTGCGGAGTTGTCTTATCCATATCATTAAAATATGTAAAAAAAACCATAAATAATTACAAACTCAAGCAAATATTAAATTGTAGACATGTATATTTTCCATTTTTGTAATCTACATTTTGTCCAAGATAACTGTGGTGAAACCACCTATATATAATTATTTAGTATTCCTCAAGTATTGCACTGTTAATTTCAAAATAGCACAGCCCTATACCCCTACAATATAATGTTGAAACCATACGAAGTTTGGTGCACAAGGCTAATTTCAAGCACTAATCGGCCCACTTTAATTGCGGAATTCGTGTTTAACTTGTTAAACTCTTGCCTATAAACCCCGTGAGTAATGGCCACGATGACGGCCGTGACGATGGAGACTGTCACGCGAGTCTATCGTTTGTCACGAGGTGACGGAGACGAGTCAGGAGGCCGATTATTCTGATGTACCACCCTTGAGGTACCGGAGTAAATAGATTACATTTTTGTCCGCACTGAGTCGCGAATCGCGGCAGCGATTCGCGATTTAAAAATGACAAAATTGCATAAAAAGTAAAAATTTTGATTCAGAAATTAGTGTATTGTGAAAGACGTATTTTTCGGAATCTAAGTGCACTAAATGACTTCTAATACCCAGAAGGTGCAAACTGTCTCATCACCGACCTATAATGACATCATGAACATGAAAAATCTTGTATATACCACGATGTCATGAAGCAAAGCCAATTTCAGCCCAGGCATTACATTATATGAGCTCAAGAATTTATACCATTTCAGTGCATATGTTATGATATAATATATCATATGTTTTCCTGCCAACTATATATACATTACATGTCACAGCGAAAGGTGTGGTGTGTTTGCTGTATATACCTGCAGTATGCATTTTTCAGGACTCTATAAGCTCGGGAAACATATATCTATCATGTATAGTATATCATTAACATGTCTATATTTCTTTTAATTCTTTTAAAGCATTTAATTATTTTAGCCTATACATATATTTACACCATTTTCTATTTTATCATATTATGCACTGTAGCCTATAATATAACGCACTGTTCATTTAAATGACCCATACGTCTACATAGATTCCCCGTCGTCAATAAATACCTATCTCTATCTACCTATCTATCTATACAATTTTAATATGTATAATTTTGCAATTGATGTATATATTTAATATTTTATTTTCTTGATATAACATTTCCATCGACATTTTATGAATATGTGACTGCAGACAAATAATAAGCCGCCTAAAAATGAGAGTAATATGAAAAGAATACAAGAAGTTAAATTTGGTGCACATGCGGATATCCTGTTAAACACATGTGGTAGTGACCAACACACACGACACGCTGGTTTAATTCTGAACCAGCCTCGCCGACGGTGAGCCAACACTAAACCGACATTTCAATGACATATTGTGTTTGCTGGGATAAACGAAGCTCCTATGTGATAGATAAATAAGCGGATATAATATCGGATATGGCTGTTACAGGATATCCAAATCGACCAAACTATATGCCCGATTCGACCTTCTATCATTTATCTATTTAAAATAGTTATCAAACTATTAATACATAGTAAAGTAAAATCACAATATTTTTTATCCGTCACACACAAATTTATTCTTCACAAACTGTTTTAAATAGATTTGATGCCTCTTATAAACTTTCTCTCTGATAAACTAATTTTTTTTGAAAAATCTTTATAACTTTAGATTCTTTAAGATTTGCAACTATTTAATTTTAGTTATGTAATCGATAACATTAAAATGTATATGATATCACAAATAATTGTAAAAATGCCGCCTCGAGGCACCTATCGGTATGACTGGTCACATTTTATTATGTGTGGAATTGTTTTGTATCCACATAGGCCTAAGTGTATACAGCGGAGTGTATATTGATATCAACAGGTAGAATATAAATCTGTTGTGAGAAAAACTGAATGAATTCATATCAGAAAGTTACTATACGTGGCCGTATAAACAGGTTCCCGCACGATACGATGACCCAATGTTGGTCTGATGCTGGCTCAGCGTCTGCGACGCTGGGCCAGCATCAGACTAACATTGGGTTATCGCATCGTGTTTACTGGGGTGTTTATAAACTATTTACAGATTGACTTATGGCAAGTCAAGGCCACTCTCTTCTTTTCAATGTTGACCCCTTAGGCGCAAATCACAACATATGATCGTTTTCAAACACTTTATTATTAGCACATCAAATATTATTTTTTTGTGACAAAAAAGTCAGTTAGAATTGCCAAGAAGGACAAAATAACAGGTATAAATGTGATATTTTAGCACACTTGAAATTTTAGGTCGCGGCAGCCAGAAACAACTTCAATCGAGTAAAAATAAAAACTATGTACTTTATCGCTTCAAGGGTTATTTTTATAGCCACAATTATTTAAATCTATGTTAGAGATATGGAGAAATATTTGTATTTTTCAAACTCTAATATAAGGCGGCTGAAATCGGCACGTGTACAAAGGCGGAGAATATTTTGATACAATTTTATTCGATCATGCATACTATTTCTCAAAGTCAAATTAGGCCATTGATTATAAAGGCCAAATTTTCACTAAACAGCTTGGGGGGGGGGGGGGTAAACGTAAAATTGTTTACAAGTGATCAGTATATTGTACAAATTGCAGTATAACTGCATTTCAATTGAAAATTAAGCAAATAATTCATGACTTACAACGATGTACAACAACATTTGATCAGTACACAGTTGGTTAATAAAGACATCCTCAACACGAAAAGGGTTAATACACAACAAATACAACTTTCAAACTGTCAAACAAAAAATAAATTGACCCTTTGATCGTGTTTAATTTTTTCGCGTTTAATTATTTAATTCTCAGATTTGTCTTAATTGCCAGTCATTTTGAAACCCCGCCGATCGGAGACACTTTTCTCATTTGAAAAGTACAATAAATAGTGCGTTCAAAACAAATCGTCTCGTTGGATAAAAAAAGTGGCAGATACACCCTTTCATATCCAAGGGGACGAAATATAGCCATGATTACCGTTTATAGGGACAAGTCATGATATATTTGTATATTCGTCATAGCGGATACAACCCATCAAAATGTGTACATTGTTGTTAATGATAAATTGTATTTTTATTTTGTACAAAATGGGGAGATTTTTATTCACAGTGCACTATGAATTCCAGTAACAATTCACAGCTTAATACGGATTAAAATGGTGAATTTTAAGGCATAGGTGAAACGCTGGACCTTAATTGGGACAACTTGAAAAATGCTGGCTCACGACTGGTGTTTGTTGGGATCTGAATAAAGGCATAACAAGGTAAATCGAGCCAAAGATTCCTTGATTAAACCGAGAAAAAAAGAACCAGATGATTTTATTTTCCTCGATTGAACTGACGAGATGTATACAGCTAAGGCAAACATCTGAAACTGTTTACTTTTCAAGTAAATGGTTTCTGCTGTTTGCCTATACTTGAGTAAAGTAAGAATTTGCTTCTGTTTGCTTTACAAAGGGCAAAAAGAAGCAAATGTTTACTTTTTAAGTACACAGTTACTGCTATTTGCCGTTGCACGGCGGAAAAATGACACCGTGAATGTAACCCTTTCAGCGCGGGGACCGACTTTAGACGTCAGAATCTGACGTCTGTAGACGTCAGATTCTGACATCTAAAGTCGGTCCCGGTGCTGAAAGCAATCAAGATGTATAAAGGCCGTAGACCCATAACATATGTATTCAAATGAAGCAGAAAGAGGTAACTAAGACATTTATGATGACTTCAAATTGAAAATAAAAACCCTTTGGTCTCTATGGTTTATACAAAAATATTTCAGAGATATATGGGTTAAATGAAACAATAACATCAGAGTACTCACCGACGCTGTTGACGTCCGTCAGACTTAGGGGTGGTGGCGGCGGCTGTTGAGGTGCCGACGGGGTCGACAGGATGTCCCCCTTCCTAGATGTCTTCTTCTCTTTCATCCACGGGTAATGGGGCAGTTTGAGAGCAGGCATGGACGTGGACGAGGCCGCCGCCGAGGGGTTCGAGGCCGCCGAGGCGGCTCCAGCCGAGGCGGGGGACGACGAGTTGGAGGATGGGGAAGTTTTCGGCGCTGACGCCGAGGCTTGAAGGGCTGACGCGCCGAGAGCTGACGCGCTGACAGCCGAGTTGACAGGCGATGATATGTCAGTTTGTTTTTGCGTGGCTGACTGACAGTAACTCTGTAGCGGCGAGCGACACCGCCTGATGGATGAGCCGCTAAACGTGTCATTCAGAGACGTTATGTCCGTGATGAACTCCGCTATACACGGCTGACTGTTAATGAAGCCACTTTCCCTGGCCACCGTCTCCATGCTTCACTTCTGACACCATAGAATGATCACTCCCGGAATCCACAATAACACAAACACCACAACAACCAGTCACAGTCTCCTGGTAGGATGACAGTGCGCCGTATTAAATCTCCCTCCTTTACGGCTTTGATAACGAAATTGGACCATCACGACCAGGTCACGTGGGTGGGAGTGGGCCAATAGGGCGTGTGCTGCTTGGCTGTTGTTGTATGTGTCTGCGGACGAGAACGTGTGGCAGTTAGCCGCCTGTCCCACACTCAGGGGGGGGGGGGGGGGTAGTCAGCTGGCAGAGACCACTGGGGCAGGTCCGGGGCTTCACCTGTCAGTCAGACTGACCACTGGTCAGCTCGCTGTCTGTGCTGCTCGCTCACAACAACTGTAGATTGACCTATGACCTTCCACTCACCACTCACCGCATTACCTACAACAAGCACGTGCAATCACAAGTGAAGTAACAGCCAATCAGACAGCATCTAACCAGTGTTGTTTTCAGGTTGGGCTAGCATTGTAAACGCTGGCCCAACAAAAAAACAACTCTGGTCAAACATGTTTGCAGGGATACAATAAAGCCTGAAAAATTGAATCAATGTTGTTTTACTGTCACAAATTAACATACAATCAGACAACTTCCACCCAGTATTGTTTTAATGTTGCGCCAAAGTCGTAGACGCTGGCACAACATTAAAACAGCATCGGGCCAACGTCTCCTGTTTGCTGAGATGCAATCCAACAGGAGACGTTGATTCTGTGTTTTTTTTACTGTTGGGCCAGCATTGTAAACGGTGGCCCAACATCGTTTAGCATTCCATTTCAATTCAGAAATCGCACCACCTAAAATTAATGAACGAATACAAATGCAAAACCAACTAATCTATTTTTTTACAATTATTATGGTTATTTCATAATTAAATAAACATTTTTGTAGGATATCATCAATTCTCTTGTAATGCAAACTGTTCGAAAAATGGATTTGTCTTTATAATAAAGAGAACATTTCGTCGCCTCGGAGCTAAAGGATCCTATCTGACACTCGTCAGAGTGGCAGATAGGATCCTTTAGCTCCGAGGCGACGATTTACCCAATATGGCAAGTAACGTTATGTGTATAATATCACTTAAGTCTAGACTCTTCCTATTGACAGAGTGGGCGTGGTTTTGGAGTATAGGGATAATAAGCCAACTAGTCTAGCCCTGAACAATTGAAGAGTGGTCAGTCTGTGACAGGCGAGTGATCAGCGTATTACAATCTTTTTTAGTTGTTACATAAATTACGGTAGAACATCACACTTGGGCCAATTAAAGCAGTAACTTTTTCTAACTTGATGTACGGATACTTAGACCATGAAAATAGCTGTTGCTTGCCAGCTGATGATCCGAAGGACAACATTTATATAATAAACAACATATAATTAAGTTATTAAATAAACACAGTAGTTGGCGCGCTGGAACAGATGTACCTATATAACTTAACCCTAACTTTTGTCATGGTAGTGAGTATTGAGTACATTTAGTATATTGTATTTATATTGCGCCTTATCTTAATTGATTCTAAGGCACAAACAGTGTGTCGTTCCCATGGATATGAAAGGGAATATCCGCCACTTTACAAAGTGGCAGATACACCCTTGCATATCCAGGGGGACGATTATTATACAAATCACGGACCAATAGCAAAATATGATATAAGTACATGATATAAACAAAAACAGTTAAAACCGAAACAAATGCCGCTGAAATTAAGATTTATATTGTGGTACATAGGGGCCTACCCAGTAAATAAAATAACTTGCCTTTGTATGTGAATATTTTACATACATATAGCTATTTTACTTTAATTGAAACTGGAAATTGCTCACGCAATTTTTAAAGAAATGAAATATATTATAAAACATATTCACTCCCCCCCCCCTGTCGAATTATTCAGTTTACTGAATTAAAATCACCACACTAAAACTAACAAATCCACACTACAAATGTTAGCCGTTCTGGATATTCATAGAACACATGCCGTTAGGTTATTTACATAGATTGATCCATAAAACACTGATATATTTTCTATATAATCTATGGAGTCCAAGGTATTTTTTCAAAATGAAAATATCATAAAATATTTATACATAGCTAGCTCTTTCTGCTTCATTTAAATACCTATATATTATGGGTCAACGGGCCATTTAATGTTTTTAATTTTTTTCAGCGACCGACTTTCAACGTCACAATCTGACGTTTATTCTGACGTCTAAAGACGGTCCCCGCGCTGAAAGGGTTAGAATCATAACATTAATGTTAACAGTTCAATGGAATAGGTTCTTATCATCAATAAACTAGCCGAAGATATATAATTATTAAATTTGAGCTATTGATATGCGTTTGAATTACAGTTGACACATATGTGGGACACCTCGTCCACTACGTTTTACACAACGTCCATTGGGATAACATTTGTTTTTATTACTTTAGCAATCAAAGAGTTAATTAGTTTAAAATAAGGGTGTATTAGGTGCACTTCTGGTCAGTTTCACGCCCACCTGGCTCCAGTCACTGAAACCTTAAGAGTTTACGTGGCACCCGGCCAGGAAATATACATTTCACTGAAAAACGCTGTTGCTCGCGAGGGTTCATATGTGCAATTGACATGAAAACAAGCGATTTTGAATATGACCAAATTGGCGAGGAGTTAGCATTCCGTTATAAATTGAAATTGGTTCCTCGAAGGTCGCTTGGGAGTGCGCTCAGAAAAGATATAGGGGGAGCATTCGAGGTTGTTTATATCCGAAATTGCTATTTTAATTGGAGTAATAATATTGAAGGAATTCGATTTAAGGGCTGCGATTGATACTACATTTTTGTGACGCAGGCCGAGAGTGCATCCCGAAACACAAGGCATTGAGCCAATGCTGTGTCTATGTTGGCCCAACGTCGTAGACGTTAGGCCAACAAAAACTCAGAATTGGTTCAATGCCTGGTGCTCGCCTGGATGTCATTTTCAAGCTGTATCGTGACCATGATACCTCTAGGCAGTCGCTATTTTCCTTGCTTTGATAAATGACTAGATCCAAGTTCAAGTCCTGTCTGACAAGTTCATACTTCATCACTTCCACTTTTACATCAACCCAATTTAGCCTATATATCATGCACTAAAGTAATTAGAAGTCTTAGACTCAGATTTTCGTTTTATAATGAGTTTGCACTGGACAGACAGACAGACAGACAGATATTTTATTGACAGAAAGAAAGTCAATCCAGACTTATTTGTCATAAAAGATAATGATAATTTTTTTTCGGCAAATAAAGAAAAGAGGAAGACTTTGAGCTGCAGATTCGAACCCGATTTTGGTGATTTCTGGTGAAGCACGTTACCTCTCGGGCAATACGGTTCACACACACTCTTTGACCTCAAGGGTCTATCTAAAGCTTGCTGTTGGAAAATATATCGACTGACACATAGCAATATAGCCAGTATGGAATATTAACCCTTGTACTGCTGGAACCGCATATAAATGATTTAAACCAGCTTGAAAGCAAATAAAATAACACTTCAATTAATAAAATATTGTGCCGAAGGTAGGCCTACTCAAATCAATAGAATAATTTAATTTGGGAGATAACTGTAGCTCATTAATTAAAATATTTTTCGTTATTTGAAGCTGGAAATTGCGTTAGCAATTCCAGCTTCAAATGACGAAAACTTAAAGCAAACAATTCAGCAGAGAAAAGGGTTATTAATATGGGAAGAATTTCCAGAAAGCGTGTGAAGCACTTACACGACATTTATGCAACGTTTGTGTAACGCATGGTAGTTGTCGTAATTGTATTAACCCTCTGATCTCAACGGCGCGTTTGAAAAAATACACAACCCTCCAGCGGACATGAGGTCGCCAGAAAGGAATAACTTTTCAGTTGAACCTATTGCTTGGTTTAACTGAATGTCTAGAAATAATAGTAGGGGGGGGGGGGGGCAGATAGCTCGGGATACAATAAATTAATGTTGACCATAAGTGTGAATAAAAATCTGAATCGGTGTCTCTTCTAGCTTTAACCCTTACAGCGCGGGGATCGACTTTAGTCGTCAAAATCTGACGTCTGTGGACGTCAGATTCTGACGTCTAAGGTCAATCCCTGCACTGTGAGAGTAAAAATATTTATAATGGTCATACACCCATAACATTAAGTATTCAAATGAATCGGAAAGAGCTAACTAAGACATTTATGACATTTTTAGTGATTTCAAATTATACAAACCCTTCGGTTTCCATGGTTTATACAACAACTAATTCAGCGCTTTAATGGTTCATATATATGCTTAGATCAAGAATCTATCCTTATAGATTGCTTGTATAGATATAAGTCAGTGTTTGTTACTGACACTAGTCCAGCACGAGACATTGAACCATTTCTTTTTTAATGTTGGGCCGGCGTCGCAAACGGTGAACCAGCATTAAAACAGCATTGGTTCATTTATGTTGTTTGTTGGGGAGTAGGGTACTTTAACATTCTGACCCAGGTTAGCTCTTCTATCATTCAAAGTTTGAAAACATTGCCACAAATTTGACCAATACTGGCAGAACAGTTCGCAAGTCGCCCCACCATTGAACCGTATTTTGACAAAGAGTGGCAATTGTTTTTTCCCAAGCAGGGAATTCATGTTTTTTATCGTTCGACGAGAAAACAGTAGATGTTTATTGTTAAACCGAGCAGTTACTGCTGTTTGCAAAGGGAAGAAGCAGTGATTTTAAAGACAAACAGCTATATCCGCTCACTTGTAAAACAAGCAGTTACTGCTGTTTGTATTTGCATGCGGGGCGGTTTTCTGGTGTGAGGTATTTTATCGGCAGTTACACGACTACGAGTCGACCGACAAATCCATCTGCGACTGTGACAGGTCTAGAGGGGTGCCACCGGCTCCTAGATGTTGGGCCAGCGTCGGGTGGGTGTTAAGCCAGCGTCTGCGACGCTGGCCCAACACCCACCCGGCGCTGGAGTGCTATCCGTGCGGGAGAGGTAGGTAGAGCTTAGGGATGGGAGGGCACCCCCTCGCGCGGCCGACCCGCTCCCCCTAAAGCCCCGGACCACATATATCAGGCCCTGGCCGCCGCCACCTCTCCCCCAGTCGACAGGTCGGGATTTAGAGGGACTCGCCCGCGTCCCTGATAGGGACTAGCCTTATGCCTGCACCGGGATACAAACGGGATTAAACGGCGGCGCACAGGGATCTCACGGCAAGAGAAAGATGGTGAGTTGGGAGCACATTGGGGTTGTCCTATTCCTCAATACCGGCTCAATGCCGGCCCAATACCGGCGACACCGGCCCGGCGTTCAGCCAGTATCCCTGTTGGTTGGGTTGCCACAGGTGTTCCGTGTGTGGTTGTCCCTCGGGATTCACAGGGAGAGGGGGGCAGCATAAGATCCTTGACAAGAGTCCGCAGTAGCGTCCCGCATGCCATCTTCACGTCCCTCCCACTCTCTACTGTCTGTGACAGCGTACAAAGCCACCGCAATGTGTTAACCCTTTAACCCTTGAAGCGCTAAATTATTTTTGTATAACCCATGGAGACCAAATATTTTCAATTGAAAGTCATCATAGCTGTCTTAGTTATCTCTTTCCGATTCATTTGAATACCTATGTTACGGGTCTACGGTCAGTAGAAATATTTTTACTCTTACAGTGCGGGGATCGACTTTAGACGTCAGAATCTGACGTCTACAGACGTCAGATTCTGACGTCTAAAGTTGATCCCCGCGCTGTAAGGGTTAAGTACTGCACCCTTTTTCAGACTTTATATCTATTCTTCAAACAAGAAACAACGTGTCGTGTTTACTGGGAGAGAGTGGGAGGGACACGAAGATGTTTTGTTTATTTTGTATTAGAACATTAAATACCAGCTTTTAAACATGTTGAAGATAAAAAGTGATATAAATCAGCAAGATTTGAAAAGAGGTCACCTTCATTCTCTCAAATCTGAATAATTTTCAAGCACTTGAACTTGTGGATTGCGTCAGCGAGACACAACTTCAAGTGGGTGAACATTTCCATTGGATAACTTGTGATTAAAGGGTTAAACTATGTGTACATCAATAAATGTTGATATATCACCCCCTTTGATACGATATCACCCCCTTGGATATCTGCCACTTTACCAAGTGGCAGATCACCCTTTCATATCCAAGGGGGTGACATATGAACCCGTGCCAGCCAAAGTGTGGAATGTGGCACTAAAGTGAGTCGCACATACAAAACTCTAGGTACTATAGGGTCAATATATACTTTAATCAGACCTATACATAGGAATCGGAGAAGACAACCTGTATTATTAACCCTTACAGCGCGGGGATCGACTTTAGACGTCAGAATCTGACGTCTGTAGAAGTCAGATACTGACGTCTAAAGTCGACCCCCGTGCTGTAAGAGTAAAAATATTTACAATGGCCGTAGACCCATAACATGGGTATTCAAATAGAGCAGAAAAAGCTAACTAAGACATTTATAATGATTTCAAATTGAAAAAAAACCTTTGGTCTCCATGGTTTGTATAAAAGTATTTCAGCGCTTCAAGGGTTAACCCTTCACCTGCTAATTTATCTTATTTATGCATTTTATAATACGGGGCACGTTTTTGACGGAGTTTCACTGATTTTTTCTTATTTATGCGCCACTTAATAAATCAAGCTTAAAATCTGAAAGATTTAGTGTACACATGAGGGTACCGTTGACATGACATCAAGAACAGAGATTTAAGCCGGTTTGATGTATAAATTAGTAATTTGATATGTTATCACCTAAGCTCCGTGCTGTTTTTTATCAGGCAAGAGTGAATAATGCTGGAGTGGGAAATATCGTACAGCTGGATATCAAAGGGTGTATTTTGCCAGTTTACAACTGCCTTTTAATTTGATTTTGTCCCGCGAGTAAAATCCTGAGATGGATGTTATTACATTGCAATTCGATACATTTTATATTATGTTTAAAAAACCCTCGTCTTGCCCCAAACTTGAATCAAATCAAAATTTCTTTAAGTTCCTTATGGAAACATATAAAATAAATTGCCCTTGACAATCCGGATAAATATCAGTCATTCACTAATATATCCTCGTTGATCGTATCATGGAGATAGTCATTTACTATCTCCATGATCGTGTTACGTTATTTCTGCCAGCAATCCATACTTAACTATAGACATAATTGAAATCGTAAGATAAGACTGAATGTACACTCACAGCTATGCTGCAATGCAAATCAAAATGCAGCAACTTTTACTTGAAAAATGAGCAGTTACTGCTTTTTGGCTTTGCAGAGCGGTATGGATCACTAACCTTTTTGAAAGAAACTCTGACCAACATTAATATTTCAGTATGTGCTCGTTTGTGTGACCCATGCACACGTATCCTTATGTGTCACTCCCAATGGTATATTCCTATTCCAGGTTTATGTAATTTACAGGTAGTAAAACTCCGAAACGATATGGAATGACAGAATGATCTGATACTACTGGTCGATGCTGCCAGCAATGTGAAGCTGTCGTCCTCGTGTCTCGCTCACCTATGAGTGACTGATGAGCTGGACTCACCCCCTCTACAATCTGTACTCAGGCACATTTGTCAGCAGAGTAACAACACCCGTGAAAACACACATACACAATGTTGCTTTAACGTTGGTCCAGTCTACGACATTGAAGCAACCTCGGGTATATATGAGAAATATACCCAATGTTGTTGAAATGTTAGGCCAGCGTCTACGACGCTGGCCCAACATTAAAACAACATTGGGTTTGTCGAGACTAACCCCCTGACATTGTAGTATGTAACATCCGCGCTAGTGGCCACTAAACAGGCCTTTTGATGTTATAACGGTGCTACCTTCAAAGACGCTGTCGTCGCTCCAGCACCCACGCCCCCGGTCACGGTCCGAAACAGCCGGCGCAAAGCTTCCTGCACAGTTTATGCGGGTCCGAGTCCGGGTAATTTGTATTCTCGTCGGCCCGCAGTGATCCCGTTCTTGATGGGATGTCATATCGGACTTAAGGCCTCAGGCGATGTCAACACCTCCATCACATACTTAGATGCCCTGTTATGACCCTCCCGTCTCTACAAGCGAGATCCTTTAACTCCCCAATGCACTAATGGTATTTAACCGTTTTCTGGAAGTGAAAAAGGTTTTAAATTTGCGAAACTGAATACGATGCGACTTAGTTATACAAATCCGACTAATTTACAGGGACTTGAAGTTGTGGGTGGCGGTAGCGGGGCACAGCTACAAGCGACTGAAAATGTTAAATAAATGATTCAGAGCTCAAGGGGTTTACCTAATCTGTCCCGCGTATATATATATATATACGTGTTCAAGCAAGTTTCTAAAAAGATATATGTGTATGCAATTGACTTAAAAAGTTTGTGGTAGCAATATTTAATTTTTCAAAAACTAACTACAATTTTTTCATCATTTGAAGCTGAAAATTACATCAGCAATTCAAGCTATAAATTCATAGAAAAGCAAATGGCAATTCAGCAAGGCACGGGAGCAAACTGGGAGTTATTATAGATAGATGTTAAGTTAAATTAAATACACACTAAAATAAAATATTGTTAATTTTTGATCTATTAGATTTTTTTTAACACCAGTACCTGGTTGTTATAGCTGAATGCTCATTCAATAGAAGCTGCAGCTGCTGTCACAATTTTCAACTGAAATTGACAAAATATATGGACCCTAGCACCCAGAATGTCACAAGTGCCACTCGTTCGAGTAGCAATTGCGACATTTTGGGGGTTAGGGGTTAATATTCAGGTCCGCTGAATGTAACTACTTTCAGCGGCAAACTTGACAGCTGACGAACAATTGCAGCACATGATTTAGCGCCCAAGGGGTTGATATAGATTTCACGTTAGATGGATTATAAACTTAACTGGTAAATCAATATTAGATGACAGTCGATGGAAATACATGGCACATTTATAGGCCCTGATCATGTTATTATAGGCCCTGATCATATTGATCAGTTTATATTGACCCTTATTTTAGGTGAACGCTCTTTACGAAAATACTGTTCTTTCATTTTGATTTAGATTATAGCCAAATGCGGGCAAAATGAGTTTTAACCCTTCTGTTGATGCGCCCGTATATACTCGGGTTCAAGCAGATATGAAACCAAGTAATATGTCACTGAAATAGATAACATGTTTTGTGGTGGATGCTCAGTTAGTAAAATAATAAACTTTAAGAAATATATTTTTTTCGAAAAAATATAAATGTTTTTCGTCATTTGAAGCTGGAAATTGCGTTAGCAATTCCAGCTTTAAATGAATGAAAAACATAAACAAACAATTCAACAGCACAAGGGTTAATTAGAAGTCTAAATCCCCGATTTGTACATGATTATATATTGAATATTTTCTCAAAATACTTAAAGGTACCAGGGTACTCCCATCAAAATTAAAATGCACTTAAGCTGATCCATTATGTCTGCACTTTTGAGTGAAATAAATGATGTATCCGACACTAAATGTAGCACTTAAAGTAATTTAATATTTATTATATAATTTTCTAGAAATAGTACGACATTTTTAAACTCTCTCTATAACATTAGACGTATGTTTATGTACCCTTTATATAATTAAAAATAATTGAAAAAGAGTATCTCTAATTGCATTATCATAGAAAATTAGTACACCTATAGCATGGAACTATAATCAGTATAACATGTATTATAAAACAGGTTTCATGATATTTTAATCCTGATTTAAGAATATCCACTCAATTTGAAATGTCTATAGCCTAAGTAGTAGCATTCTAAATTAGAAATGTATGGTAAAGATATGAAGTACTTTGATGTCATAGCCCAGTGTGTATGTTAATAGATGAGCTATATGGGGGTCTTATCGCCCCATATCATTACATACTCCCTGGGGGTGTTAGGAAATATACTAGATTAGTGGACATGAAGCGTGAAAATAAGTGAGTATGTTTAGCCAATGCAGGCTTAGGGGAGGGGAAGGGGTGACCGTTAAACTTGTAACTGATCGCTATAGTGTTTTTCCACCCCATCGAGTACAATTATGAAATTGGCTACATGGGAGGTGAACGCTTCACATTGGCCTCACAACGCCGTATCACTGTTGAATCAACACCAAATGGTGTTGATTCAACAGTGGTACGGCGCAGTGAGCAATATGAGTTACAATAATGAATAAGCATATTTTTATATCATTTGGAATTGCGAATATCAATCTACCCTAGCAAACACAAACATTTGTATGACATTTATACAATGCTGGTCCAACGTCGAACACGTTGGGCAGACGTTGTATAAATGTTATACAAATGTTTTGTGTTTGCTGAGAAGTGGGGAATGAGATCGCTTGTTTCTTAACACTTTAACCGCCAGTGCCGATTGTATTCGTTTTTTACATTTTTACTAGTACATTACATACCAGCTTTAGAGCTTGTTAGAGATAAAAAGTAACATCAATTAGCAAGATTTCAAAATAATTGACCTCAATTTTGTCAAATCTGAATAATTTTCACTCACTTAAAGTTGTGGATCGCGTCAGCGGGACACGACTTCAAGTGGGTAAAATTTTCAATTAAATAATTTGGCGGTTTAAAGGTTAACCCATAAAACGCTGAAATAGTTTTGTATAAGCCATAGAGACGAAAGGTTTTGTTTTCAATTTGAAGTCTTCATATATGTCTTAGCATAACCTCCTTGGTCTTAGTTAGCTATTTTTGCTTCGCTTGACTTAATGTTATGGGTCTACAGCTATAAATATTTTACTCTTTTTCCCCGCACCGGAAGAGTTAATCATTTTATTATTTTGTATTAAACAAAAATCACTGGGTTGTCACGGTGGGTTGATGAGGGGTTGAACCAATGTTGCTTTAATGTTGGTCCAGCGTCGCAAACGATGGGGCAACATTAAATCAGCCTTGGTTCTACGTCTTATGTTTGCAAGGATATGTAATGTATACATATTTTTTGGGCGTTGGTACCGTTTTTAAAATTTGTCTATGGGAAGATTTACGAAAAAAAATTGAATTTACAAAAGTCGAAATTTCGAAAGTGTCAATTGTTGTTATCAGCAATGCCTAGACTTCAATTTAAAAAATCGATGAGTGATGTGACAAATAAAGAGGGAAATTTACTGTTAAGATGCTGTATCACCAATTAAAAATCAGCGACATCAGTTTAATTAACATAAACCATATATGTAATATAAATTCGACTGATTATTCACAATAGGATGCCGTGTTTTTGTGGCATGTACCATCTCCGGACCCCCATGATTGGCATTGATTAGTTTGCATTTCAATAGAGCTGCACCACGTTTGTCACATTTACATTTACATTTTTGCGATATGACGTCATCTGTCATCGCTGCATAATATTATGTCTGACATAACTTGCCGATGTATTGGTCTATAAGGCAGCATGTGCTTACTTGAAAAGTAAACAGATACTGCATTTTCGTTTTGCAGGACAGTATAGGTCTATACTGCCGTGCAAAGTCAATCGTTTCTAATTTGTTTTATTAGGCAATAAAATCGCTGTTATTGGGAATGAAATAAGTGTTTAAACATCAAGATTCGCAAAAGGTTTGTCTCAAATCAAGCAAATAACTGTCATTTTCAACCACTCGAAGTTGTGGATCGCGGTAGCGATCCACAACTTCGAGTGGGTAAAAATTTAAGATTACTTAACGCTTTAAGGGTTAAATTTCTTACATACATGTATTTTTTAGTCGCTTTGCTTGAACCTACATCTTCCTGTTCAGAGCTCTGAGGGTCAATTATTTTGAAAACAATGGTTACCAAAGTTACCAAAAATTCAATTCATTGAACCTTTCAAATCATGTCAAAATAAGACACTATTTATTGTAAAATAACTTTGAGTGAAATGTGAAGTGGATTTGATTGATTTGTTCTGTTTTAAATGAGTTGTTGGCACTCGAATTCAGCACAAGTAAGAATGCGCTTTATTTTAGTGAGATATTCAATACGTTGTATAATTTTATATCTACGAATTTGATAGGTGTGATTAGTACATGGCAAGGCAGACTGAGATGACAATGTCTACGGGAAGGTCCTACAGCGCCGGTGCTAGGTACGATAACTTCCTAGCGTCGTTTTATTCGCAGGGTTGTGTGTTCCCCGGGGAGTTGAAATGGCACATCAACAGGTTTATAGTGACGAGAAGGTAGCAAAACAAGAGAGAGGCACTATAAGGTTTATAGCAGAACTAGTGCATAATCTCGCGTCAGCCCTCGCGCTGCGCGCTCCTTTGGAGGAGGTACGATATAAAGGCCTGGAGACCGAAATGGGCTAAAAACCTGATACCAGGTTATAAACTCTCTATATTTCTTATATTTTATTCATCTTGGTAATGACCCTTGAAGCGCTGAAATACTTTAATACAAACGACAGAGGCCAAAGGGTTTGATTAATTTGAAATCATAATAAAATAGCTCTTATAGTCTTATTTAGCTCTTCCCCTTTATTCGAAAACATATGTTATGGGTATACGGCTATTATAAATATTTTTACTCTTACAGTGCGGGGATTGACTATAGACGTCAGAATCTGACATGTACAGACGTCAAATTCTGACGCATTAAGTCTATCCTCGCACTGTAAAGGTTAAAGGTATTATCTGCCACTTAGTATTAGATACGAAGATACGAAGGAAAATATAATCGTATTCTATTTTCCTAGGTGATACACATGGATCTAAGCGGACTGATCCCGCCATTAGGTTGGAAAATGCGTTTGCTAATTGTTTACAGGTGTTATTTAACATTTTGAAAAATATAATTATAAAAAAATTCGTTGCTGAGAAATGCAAAATGTGTTTTTCTACTCCTGGATGACGATCGCTCTGTTCAGTGGACTTGCATAGAATTATATACTCGCCACCTTGGCGAGCAGAGGGTCGTATCTGCGGCTTTTATACGACCCTTTGGCACCAGGGTGAGCATTTGTTGACTTCACACCCGAGTGGAGAGATATTTGACAAAGTCAACCCGAGGAATGTCAACCGTGCACCGTATACATACAGAGAGCACTGGTGTGCAGCGGTGCTCTATTGACTCGAGGAGGGGGGTGGGTGCGTCTCAGATTGGATCTTGTGGCCAGTTTGTATGTTATTGAGAAGACCTGGTCAACCGTGCTCGTCCCATTTACGAAGACTGCCCAGCGGTCACCTGCCAGCGTCTGGGCAATGCTGGGCCTGCGTCGCAGACGCTGGCCCAGCATTGCTCAGACATCTGAGAAGCGTTTCGCTCCTGCTTGGACGAGGGTACCACTTCAAAGCCTGCATGTCCCCCCAGTGTAGACAGTACACCCCCCTGGGGCGGTTTGCGAAATGCAAAATAGGTACGCCTTTGGACGCCGAAATTACAAGGTGCAGGTTGACTCGGGGCCCGCCCCCTTTTACAACCCGCCCGTCCCCCCGGACGACGGGAGAGCTTACCCTATGACGTCATCCTCCAGGTCAATGCGCGTTTAGATTTGTCAGGGCATGCGACGGGGTTCCATTCATTGCAGAGTCATAAAACTTGTTGCGCAATTCGCTAGACAGACAACCTGGTACAGCGAATTTCTGCAGCATACAAATTGTCACTGTGAACTAAAGTACATAAGCCTAGTTGTTAAACTAAGTCCTATTATTATTATATCTGATTATCCTTAAACTATGTTGTATTTGTACATCGTACATGTGTACGTATGCAAACATCATTTATTGTAATTGAATGCCATTTATAACACCAATGAAGATAAATATTTGTTCCATTTCTGTATAAAACAGAATAGTTGATAATCATGATAAAGACATTAGTTCCAAGATAAAAAACTTTATGGCATAGTGCGGTGAAACGACTTTTTTCTGAATCAATCCAATGTATTTCTCATTATCTGCTTGACTATTGTGATGCTAAAGTTAATACTTATTTATCAGAAACTTTTTAATATAAATATATTTTGTCTTTTGAAGCTGGACATATTTCTTCTTATGAAAAATAGACATCTCGCAAACTAAAATATGCCATTAATTGAGCATCTAGTACCAGCAAAAGCTTTTTACGTTTAATAATCTATTATCAGGATCGCAACCCTTTAACCCTTTAGCCGCCAAATTATTCAATTAGAATTTTCACTCACTTGAAGTTGTCTCTCGCTAACGCGATCCACAACTTCAAGTGACTGAAAATTATTCAGATTTGACAAAATGGAGGTCAACAAATTTTATTTTTTTCTGAATAATGTCACTTTTTATCTTTAACATGTTTAAAAGCTGATATGTATTGTGCTAATAAAAAATGTAAAAATCTAATATGGACTGCACCGGCGATTAAAGGGTTAACCGTTACACTACAGTCGTGTTTTTAAAGTTATTTTATCACCAGGTCAAGGCACAGTTATTGGGAATCAAATGAGGGTTTAAACATCAAAATTTGCAAATGTTAGGTCTCAAATTATATAAATATTTTTCACCCACTTGAAGTGGTAAAAATTCAAATTGATAAACTGCAATTGAGTGGGCGCAATAAGGCTAAAATATATAGTATAATATATATTCTTACACTTGATGAACTTCTCAGGTAAATGAAATATTCAGGCATCATTACAAAAATCCAAATTATAGTATTCAAATGACAAAGTAAATGATATATTACTCTAACAAACGTGATTCATTTATTCAATATTGTTTTAATGCTGGGCCAGCGTCGTAGACGGTTGGCCAGTATTAAAACAACATTGAATAAATCTTTCACGTTTTTTAGAGTGATATCATGTTTCCAGGAACAACGGCACTGTGCTTTTCACCATTCATTATGGCAAACATGATGCAGTACAGCACACCCCTGAATTTTGAACAGTTTGGAGCACATCCTTTGAAATCTGATAGCTCGTCCATTTACGAGCTGGCTACGTTTGTGCAGATACAGGCTAAACTTGGCCAGTAAATCATTTTGCGGATAGTGAGATGTATCAGATGACACTGCCCTCCAGACACACAGGTCAAAATTCGAGCCGTTGCGAAATGAGCACACTACCGCTCGGTCGCAGAGTCTCTCCACGTTACTGAACCGACGAGCAATGCGCGGAAGGCAGGCTACTTTAACCACTAAACCAGAGCCTCCACCCTTTATAATAGGCCCTATATAGACGAGTTGAAGTGAACTATATTTCACTTCAAATTAATGTATTTGCCGTTTGTTCTATTAGGTCTACTGAATCTACCTAGCTTTCAATATACATGTATATATCAAATTTCAACCATCCATTTGGGAAACTCCTATTGCCGTAGAGACGATATATCGGAACCTCTACGATAATAAAGGCCCTGAGGTTATTCTTGATTGTTGAAACTATACAACTTGACTTGACTAGATTGTCAAAGAAATTAAGAAAATGCAACGGTTATACGCGAAGCCCCTCCCCCCCCCCCCCTCCTGAAGGCACCTTGCAAAAATACTTTTTCACATAAAATTATTGTATGACTGCACATAACACTGCTCTGAGAGGACAAAAGAGTAATTGCTTACTTTAAAAGCAGAATTGGTTTTACTAACATTTTTGACTCACATTAAACTTTGAGGCGGACTTTGAATAAATATTTGACTGACGTTCCCAAATATTTGTTGTTTTGAGGCACTTCCTAATTTAAAATATTTGAATTTTCAAGGAGAGGTCCTATATGGGTTATTGGTCTGTTGTAAGTGATTTCAAATGAGCAGATTCCCTTTTCACCATACCAACCCGTCTGTACCCTACAATTAGAAACTGACCATTCTCTTTAACCCTCGGCCTGCTACACCCATGTACATATGCGGTTTGAATCATGTTTTGAAACACATCAAATGCCAGTGAAAGTGATAAAATCGCTTGTGATGGATTCACCAATTTTCTTAATTTGCGATATGTCTGTTTTCATAACTACACATATTTTTTCGTCATTTGAAGCTGGAAATTGCGTCAGCAATTCCAGCTTCAAATGAATGAAAAAAAGAAACAATGCTTTACAGCGCTGCCGTGCAGGGCAGTATCTGTTTACTAGTAAGGTAAGAAGATACTCCCTTTTGGCTTTGCACAGCAGAGCAGCACAACTGTTTAACCGGGGGTTTTCCTGAGAAGAAAGCGGTGCGCATCTTGCTGCTTCCACCCTCCAATCAAGCCCGTTTATATTCACATCACGATCTCTGAATGGAGGTTACGACTCGCGCGACTTCCTTCGCTCTCGCGAGATTCCGCATATCAACCCCCCCCCCGCGCGTCGTCGAGGTCGCGCACTCTGCGAGGGTACTCGCAGCTCGTGCTCGCACCCTGTTGACCTGTCATCTCCTGGCATTTGCCGATGTGCTTCACGTACTCGCTGTCTCCTAGCTCTCAGAAGCTTAACCCTTGCAACGCTGACATATTTTTGTATAAACCATGAGGTAAAAGTTTTTACCATCTTGAAATCATCATAAATGTCTTAGTTATCTTTTTCCACTTCATTTTAATACCTATGTCATATTATGGGTCTACGGCCATTAGAAATTTGTAATTCTTGCAGTGCGGGGATCGATTTCAGAGATCAGAATCTACAGACGTCCCCGCGCAGAAAAGGTTAATCCTTATGCTTAACCCTTTGATAGCTAAGTTTTTTAGTTTAAATTCCCACCCACTCGAGACGTACCTCGATACGTGTTATTGACAAATTTCAGTTATGAGGCATATTTCACATTCAAAATATCAGGAGATGATAATACATACGTTGAGCACTATTATAATCCCCCTCGGCACCTAAAGGGTATAAATCACCACTTAAATTGTATCAAATAACGGCTTTGGAAGTGCATTTTTGTTCAGCCCTTTAACCACCGGTCCCGATTATATTTTGTTTCTAAAAAATATTATTAGTACATAAAATACTAGCTTTTGAACATATTAAAGATAAAACGTGACATCAATCAGCAAGATTTCAGAATCGTAGACCTCCATTTTGATCAAATCTGCATAATTTTTACTCACATGAAGGTGTGGATAGCGTCAGCGAAACGCAACTTCAAGTGATTGAAAATCCAATTGAATCATTAGGTGGTCAATAAGCGACATTTGCAACACGTGTTCTATCACAACTTGAATATGGTATGATATTTAACCACTTGTAGTTGCGGGTCGTGTTAGTCAAACACAGCTTCAACTGGTTAAAAATCGAATGATCAAAGTTTGTTTAAATTGATTAAAATACAACTACATGCTAAAGGAACTAAACGTTTATAACAGTAATTGTTAAATCTCATATATACATACATGTACGTGCATATCAACAGCCATGGCAACTCGAAGGTGATTAAATACAATAAATAGTAAGAGGAATGGGGTGTTACTGGGCTATACGGTACGACCACAGTGTATAATATATAGGCCTATACTGCCATGCAAAACCAAAAGCAGATAGAGTGGAGGAATCACATTAACCGTCGTGAGTGAATTTCGCGGATTTCATTTTTCAATCAATTTTAATAAGATTTTACTAGCAGAATTTTCTAGTGATATTTTATAACTTCTGCATACCATTGCCCGCTAAAACCTTCAGGGTGGTCAATATTCTCAGATCGTCGCCGCATGCATAGTGTATTCGAAATTTCCTGAAAATTGGTTTAGAATTTACAGGTGAACCAGCAAAATTCATTCACCACGGTTAATTTCATTCCGGTATATAGTACGACACTGCCAAGGTAGTCCAGAGGGTTCTGCGTAGAGCTTCATTAGTTTGACCGATAACTTTTTATATAGATTAAATTCTTGGTTAGACACAATGCTTAGACGCAATGCAAAAACGAGGTTGCTACAAGCCCAACCAACAATTGGAAAGTAAGAAAGGGATTTGCTCATTATTGATATACCTTAATCTATTTTATAATTTTAAATGAAATTTGCAGCTTTACTGTGGGATATCATATAGCACTGTCTGTGATAATGATTAGAACGGGTAAAGTGAAGCTCGGGCCGCGAAATACTTGCTTCTTTTATAAAATATCTGAGGGTGTTTTGGACCAGGTCCCGTTCTCATTAACCGACATAAGTGTTCAGTCTAAAACTTGACGTTTTAATATTTAAGACAGAATTTAGACTTAAGTCATTTCGTGAAACCGGGATCAGATATAATGATGTAATCAAAGAGGTTGCTTTTAAACCTCCTTGATGTGACTAAAAATGCGCGTCGTTGTCGAATGCCTGCCGGAAATGTTAACAAGAAAACGTTTCATGGAGAGCTCTCCAGACGTCTACCTAATGCTGGTTCAATGCTGGGCCAGCGACATTGTCGCTAGCCCAGCATTGAACCAACATTGACACAGCATCAGCGTCTCAGTTCTTTCAACTTGTAACACGCCGTAATTGCAGGCCCTCAGCAGTCGGGAGCGGTTTGGGCATTCCGGACGCTTGCAGCTGGCCGATCCCTATCCGCTGTCGGGATCTCTGATCTAGCCAGCCAGGCGGCCGTCATCGCTCGGATTGTTTGGGGTGTCGGATCCAGGTCTGAGCCGCGCAGGGATCTTTGTAGTGGTGTGTTTGTTGCACCGGGTTACGAACTCGGCTTGTGAAGCTGTCTCCACTTGTCATATCATTCCTATCATGTTTACTTCTAACAACTCCCCTACACCCCCACTCCTAATGCTAGTAAAAGGCAGCAGTGCTAGTTTTATTCCATGCAAGATGCAAATTGTATTCTATGCAATATGATAACTATCATATCTGGTAGAGTAGAATTTGAATTTGCATACTGTGTCTTTTTACACATTTTTTTTACGAAAAAAATATTTGTTCAACAGCGGACAGCTTACTGTTTTAGCATGCAATATTCAGACATGTTCCACCTTGCAATTCCCATCATGGAATATAATTTGAGCATCTCCTTCCTTTAAAAGATACCTTGTTCTTAGAACGTATACACAGCACAATATTTTGAGTATGGAGTCTTTTCAGACACAACTGTGCTTTGATTTTACAATCAGCTCCATACTCCTCCGCAAGAAACACGAAACGTTGGGCTTAATGTCGGGTCAGCGTCACAGACGGTGGACCGACATTTAAACGGCACTGGGTCGACTCTGGCGCTGGCTCTGGGTTGGGTTTCTAGTTTTTTTCACGGAAAGTATCGTTTCCTCTCTCCAAAAACTACAAACAGTCTGTGTAAGCTTGTCATTTTTTTATCTTTGACGAAAAATAAGTATGAATGTGGGGGTTGGCTCACTCAGCTTTCCCTTTATATTAACCTCATAACCACCAAATTATTTAATTGAAATGCTTGCCCACTTGAAGCTGTGTCTCGCTAACGCGATCCACAACTTCAAGTGTCCGATAGGGCCTAAACCACCCCTTATAGTATTACTTCTCGTATGATTGGTAGAAACGTGAACAATTACCCAACGTAGCTTGCGCTAGCTAGCCTTGGGAACAGGCTGAATGGGCCTTCCGACACAAATCGGTAGCTCGAGCGTAGGATCCATAACTGGCCTGTGACTGTTATGATATTGGCTAACACGACTCAGCAGGTGATCTCAATGTGCGGTCCTAACACCACACTGAGTTTGTGCTTCCTATTGTTGTCTCAACGTTGGGTCAGCGTCATTGACGCTGTCCCAACATTGAGTCAACAATAGGCCGACCATCTTTTATTATTAGGGCATGAAATGTAATAATTTCTCAGTCTGTAACAGAACCAGGAGTGAGAAGTTTGTACTTATGGCTTTGTGTCTTCTCGCATTACAAGAACTGACAAAATACACCAGAGACACATGTAGCTAGGCATCACCATTATACTGCCATACAAAGTAAAAAGACAGTATCTGCTCACATTACAAGTAATCAGATACTGCCTTTTGACTTTGAAGAGTACTGTACAGGTGAGCAGATGCTGCTTTTAGGCTTTGCAGAGCAGTAGTCTACAGCATGTATCAACTACTTTGATCCAGAAGCCAAAACATGATATTAAGCAATATGTGATTATTTCCTACAGATGTACATTACAGATCAGTCGGAACGTTCAAAGTCGGACCTCATCACGACTCACCCGACAAGATTAAGGCCCGAATTGACCAGGGGTTTAAAGCCCGATTATATCTCGACATAATATTATGTTTATGGGGATATCCCGACAATATCTAAGCTTCACCAACCCCCCAACTGCTATGAAAGCTTATGACTTTTTTATTATAAGAATGCAGATAAGTTTTGAACAATTATACTTACAACTTTTAAACCTGAATCATTTCTAATGTAAAGTCCACAGCAATAATTATAGTTTCTACGTTTCGACGTGAGTCGTATAGGGTATTGTTTATAATCCATCCGTGTTCCTTTTATGAGCCCTGTCTATGTCAGCTATGCTGGAGATGCAGTGTTTTCATTGTGTCTCCTCCACCAGATTGATGAGGTGTCGTTGTCATGTAAATATTAAACGCTTTGCACCACTGATAGTAGTAGTTCACTGATAGTAGTAAATCAGATTGGGCGTAAACCAAAAAGCACCTGCATATTGTAATACAATGCAATACAATACAATACTTAGGTGACTTCATTACTATAAAACATGCATTAAAAAAATGTATAAGTAAAATTGTATGGAAAGAGTAAAATATTTATAATGGCCGTTGACTCATAACATGGGTGTTCAAATGCAGCTCAACGAGCTAACTAAGACATTTATGATAATTGAAAACAAACCTTTGGTCTCTTGGTTTATATGGGGATATTTCAGCGCTCTAAGGGTTAACCACACGTGTCAGCAATTTTAAAAGCTGGTTTCCAAAATTTGATATATAAGAATGAATATGTTCTTTTATACGTCTATATTTGTCAGCTGGCCCGTCGTGTTTCATTGCTGTGTTGGCGACAGGTGATTGGCGTATTAATTTGAATGCATACAACGCGAAACACGAGTCATGTTTCCAATAGGACGACTTAACGAGAGCTCCGTGCCCGAGCGATCTTGTTAGGTGTCGAGTTTGACGGATCGGCCAGTTCCTCTGGACGCTAGTACGGACTCTTTGTGGGCGACTGCTCTGCCACCTGATTCTATACGATGTATCACGTCTGTTTTGGTGCCATTCTATACACCGGAACAATTTCCATTTTAACCCTAATCACGACTTTAATCGTTTTAACCCTTTAACCGCCAAATATTTCAATTTTAATTTTCACCCATTTGAAGTTGTGTCTCGCTGACGCAATCCACAAATTCAAGTGAGTGAAAATTATTCAGATTTAAAAAAATTGAGGTCAACTCTTTTCAAATCTTGCTGGTTGATGTCATATTTTACATTTAACATATTTAAAGTGTGGTACTTAATGTGCTAATAAAACATGAAATCCCGAATATATGCGGCACCGGTGGTTAAAGGGTTAATATGTTTTATTGACCGATCAGATCACAGTTATTGGGAATGAAATGAGTGTTTAAACATCAAGTTTGTAAATGTTTGGTCTCAAATTAAATAATTGTGAGTAATATTCACCCACTTAAAGTTGTGTGTCGCGGTAGCGAGACACAACTTCAAGTGGGTGAAAATTTAATTATTTTTTTCTAAATGCATGTACTCGTGACGATATTGACAATACAGACAAAACATGTTAAGAAATATATTTAATCATTGAATTAAAAACATTATTCCATAATAATAATAATAACAACAACCAAATATGTATGGAGACAATATTTAGACGAAAAATTATCATTCACAACCATGGATGGCTTCCACATAAAGTAATGCCTCTGGCATTGAATCCCTTTGATTGCTGTATCCATGTTACTGCGTTTACAGTCTCAGGATTCGTGGACGTGGATCAATCAGGACAATCTGACAGGGGACTGGTGCGGAGGGCGGCACACTTGTTGCCAATAGTACCCTCTTGATAGCCAGAAAAAGTCCCATGAATGAGCGAGTGGTCCACAACTCGACAGCTCAATGGAAATTGTAGTACGTTTAACCTGACCGGCTACGATGGCTCAATCGTTCCGGTTGGGGCTCGAAATTCAGAGGTACTGCATGGGTTCGATATTTTCATTGGCTGTGACGTGTGAATTAATTCCGCCATATGAGAGAATTAGACACTTTCAGTTATAAAACCGATAGGCGCTATTTGTTCATTTGTAAAGTAATACTGTTTGGCTTTGCACGACAGAATACTCTAGGCCTATTTGATCCATTATGTAGGCCTACGTATCGTATAACAGAGATACTGCATGTCCCACCATTCCTGATTATACAAATACATATACATAAAGTTCTTGGTTGTACCATACGATAAATAACATCCAAGAACCAATTTTTACATTTTTTTAGAAATACACCCGTCGAAAAGAACTGGTGTAAAAGGAAAAAGTCCCACTTGAATATATGCTCTACCCAGTAAAGACAA
The DNA here is from genome assembly GCA_964017125.1 of Flabesymbios commensalis. Classification (NCBI taxonomy): domain Eukaryota; kingdom Metazoa; phylum Annelida; class Polychaeta; order Terebellida; family Flabelligeridae; genus Flabesymbios; species Flabesymbios commensalis. Next base: position 16,512,551 of record OZ024918.1, on the reverse strand, counting down.
TACATTGAACCAACGTTGGTTCAACCTTCTCAGCTCGGGAATCTACGTTAGACGTCAGAATCTGACATCCTTAGACGTCAGATTCTAAAGTCTAAAGTCGATCCCCGCACTGAAAAAGTAAGAATATTTATAATGGCCGTAGGCCCATAACATAGGTTTTCAAATGAAGCGGAAATAGCCAACTAAGACATTTAGAATGATTTGAAATTGAAAAAAACACTTTGGCCTCCATGGTTTATACAATAAATTTTTCAGCGCTTAAAAGGTTGATGGTGGTATAATGCTGGTCCATCGTCTCCGACGCTGGACCAACATCATACAAACATTAGATCAATGTATCATGTTTGCTGGATATATGAATCAAACACCTTTCGCCGTGAACTCTTATACCACACGCAGCACTACGTTTTGCATTGACGCCTCCCTGCCTAATTATACACAGGGATCAGGCCTCCTAACACGTGTATTGTGGAGCGGCACCGATCCATAACTCAGCTGTCAGGATCGGCGTCCGAATCAGCGTCTTACCTGGTGCAGGATGGCGGATCCAGAACGCCTTACCTGTGACCTGTCAGCTCCTTATTGTCAGAGATCCATGAATCCTATGCCCGGACTCTCGCGGATAGATGAGGAGCGCGGGTGAGGATCGCGGACTCCCCCAGAATGCGGACTCTCGGTGGGGTGGTGCCCACCCCGGCTTTGTTTTCTTGTTGTTGTCTGATGCCGGTACGGTGCCAATGTTGGCTCAATGTTAGATCAATATACCGTGTTCGCGGTGTGGCTGCTGGCTAGAATGCAACAGTCAACACACGATACATTAACCCAATGCTGCAGCAATGCTGTCTAAACGTCGCAGACGGTGGCCCAGGATTGTAGCAGCATCGGGTCAACGTTTCTTGCTCGATGCGGTCTACAATCTGAGCCGACGTGACCAACACTGGCCCAACTTATCTTCAGTTCGTCTGGCTGCTGAATCTTTACGGTAATACACTGTTTTTCACATTGTTTGGCCAGTGTCGCAGACATTGGGCCAGCATTGTGAAAACAATGGGTATAAATTTTGTTTCGGTTGAGCTGGATGAAGGCGCCGTAGCCACTAAGCTTATGTAGTAAATATAAGTTTTTGCGAGCTGAGGTTTAATACAACAGCAATTCTGTGTTAAGGTGTTGAGACTGCATTCATCAAAAGTCATAAAATACCACCTTCAACATTTGACTTGACTTTGTACAAAAGAGATCTACTTTAATCTCCTGGAAAAGAAATGCACAGCATAGTGAGTATGCGTCGTTGTTTCGATAATAAAAAATGATATTATTAAAGATGATGTTTCAGTTCTAATTCGAGATGCTTTCATAATAACGAAAAACGTATTTTTCTTTACTAGGATAGGCTAATTCTACTGCAATTCACACCCGCAGTGTACGCTGATTATATAATATAAAACACCAATGTCAAAAATATTAAAATAGTATCTCAAATCGCTCTGATTTTAACTTAAAGTATTATTTTATTTTAAAAAATATCTCAAAAATGACGAGATAATCAACAAGTGAAACAGTGATATTTTATTAATCGAGGCGTTGGGCCAATGCTGTAGTAATGTTTGTCTCACGTCGCAGACGTTGGGAAAACATTACTACAGCATTGGTTCAAAACCTCGTGTGTACTGAGACGTTGGAGCATTGTTTAACGACCCCTGCAAACAAAAGGCTTGCACAATTATGGGAAAATGTTGATCCATAATCTTCAACGTTGGCCCAGCGTCTGACCAGCATTGGATCAACTTCTCCCCACGAAATCTGCCGAATACTGACTCAAAGTTGGGCCAACGTCTAAGACCCCGGCACAACTATCAAGTGGGTGAAAACTGTGATTTCCTGCTTCCAATGAAAAAAAAAATTATTCAATGCAAGAAATAAACTTTTTTTTCCAACTCTAATTATATGATAGACTGAGCGTATAACTCATTGTTATTATTATTAAATGTTGAGTACAGCAAGTACAATCTAACCGACCGGACTGGATTAATTATCGACATTATGAAGACGTAGACTTTGTACAAAAAATCTCTGATAACAATTAGTGGTATCTGATGAGTACTGGGCGGATCCAGTCTCAGGGATCCTTGAGGGGGGGGGGGAGGTAGACGATCCGCACTAGTGAGGAGAAGGGGGTGTCGGGCCCAGCAGGTGGTCGAGAGAGGGTGGGATTTCTGGGCATTTTTACGAGCGTTGCCGCAGCTTGAAAACACGGGATGGCGAGAAGCTCTGTGAGAACGCTGGCCATCATCGTAGACGCTGGGCCAGCATTGAGATAATGGTCGGGTAATATATTTTTACCCAGTATCCCCCCCCCCCCACGGATCTTATTTCTTACACTAGATGACATCATGAAGTACCCATCGTACGCCTGAACCTCCAGTACACATTTTATGACTCCATAAAATTTCGTGGGACTTGAAATTATATCCAACAAACGTTGACCCAATGCTGGTTTAATGTTGGGCCAGCGTCGTAGACGGTGGACCGGCAGTAAACCATCATTGTGTCAACATCTCCTGTTTGCTGGGTTTGTAACGGTTGGGTTGGAGAAATAGTTGGTGCAGTTGAAGACACATTTCAAGACTTTCTGCGTACATGTACTTAGAGACAAAATTATCACACATAAAACAAGACAGAAAGCCTTAAGCACGGGAATCAACGTCAGAATATGAAGTCTGTAGACTTCAGATTATCGCACTGAAAGAGACAAATATTTTAGAAAATAATTAAAAAATAGTATTGATTTTTTTAAATATTTAGTACATTTTTTTTATGATAGGCGTGGTAGATAATACTATCTTCCGTGGTACTTGGTCGTACTATGGTGGTGGAATGGCAAACTGCCGGTAACTGAATTCGAGTCATGCACACTTGTATTCCAACTAACTTAGTATTAATCAATGATGAAAATCATCAACGCCCAAGGCATTATCTTATTGATGTGTTATGTTATAACCGGGCAGTTGAACTGTGAGATCAGAAGATGGATAGGAAACTGCCGCCTTGTAAACCGAGGAGCAAGTCTTTCAAACGGAAAAAGAACACGTTGATGCAATAAGACGCTTTTTTCCTCATGTAAAAGTTGCGTTTTATGCAAACTGAATACACTGCTTTCAAGTAACTATTTTCTAAGCATAGCATGTTCTCTAGCACTCACGAGCGAGCTAGCACGATAACTATAGTCGTGAAAAGGGTTAGCAAGTCAGAATCTGACGTCAATAGTCGTCAGATTCTGAGTCGGTTCCCGCGCTGATAGGGTTAATTTTTACAGTTTATTTTCTACCGAAAACATTGAAGTACATAAAATAGATTTAAAATAGATTGAAAAGCTGACAAAAACGCACCACCTTATTCTCAACTAAACAGTTATTATGTTTTCCACATAATTCACTGAAAACTCACATGTGCATTTTTCTAAACATTTTTTAGGACAGAAATATTCAGATATTTGAGGCGGTTACACATATGCCACCTGTTATTGACCCCGGTACGCCCCTACTCTTCTCTTCCACTACCAGATTACTGTACTTTTTTGTTTAGTTCTTTTGAAACCGAGGGATCATTTTAATCAGAGATCAGCGCTTAGAGCACTTCAAAGTGCACTGATATACTGCTCTGGAAAGTGGAAAAACAGTGTCTGCTTGCTTATAAAGTAAGCAGACACTGCCTTTTCGCTCTGCTCGGCTGTGTACTCTTTGAAAGTCTACTTAGTCGTTTATGATTACAACACGAGGGACAGCTGTGCTCTTGGCTCCCCCCTTTTTTTAGTCCGTTTGATTGCTGATTAAATAACTGTTAGTAGAAATAAAATGTGTATTCGAACATTAGGATTTGCAAATGTTTGGTCCCAAACAGAACAAGGATATATGAGTACATTTCACCCACTTGAAGTTGTGGGTCGCGGCAGCGACGCACAACTTCAAGTGGGTGAAATTTAAATTGCATAACTCAGCGAATAACTCAGCGTTTAAGAAATAGAAATATGACACATTAAGTCCAATATGCAGTAATTTACCGAAGATGCTCGAGCAAATTGGGGGCTGATAATTAGTATGATAAGTAATAGATTAATTGATTTCTTATGAAAAGGAGTCGCGTCTATCCAGTATGTAGATTGAAATATTATATGCTTATCTGAATGTATGATTGCCTGTATCGATTTAAAATAGTTTGCTGATACAAAATAGGGCGTTTACTTAACTATTGAAATGTCAAACATGCGGAATTCTGATCTACCGCAGTCTGCTGCTAAATGATTGATTGCCGGATCTAAAGGCATAATGCTTAGCTGAGCAAACTAAGATTGACAATTTTCAGTTCATGTGACGTGAACTTGTCTTATCGTTGGGTTTTAAGTTCATTCTTTCAAAATTATCAGTTTTTAAACGAAAATAATCCCGGACCCACCCAACGAAAAATTGCTTTTCTGGTTATTTTTGCACCACTTACCATAACTCTAGCATTCCCAGCAGATACCAGACGTTGATCCGATGTTGATGTAGTGTTGGGCAAGCGTAGTAGTAGTGTTGCCTAACATTATAACAACATCGGGTCTACGCATCAGGTTTGTGGATTTTTTGTTTAAAAAATAAGAAGTACATTTCACACCCACTGCTTTCAATGTTACCCTGACTGACTTTCGTATCGAGATAAATTTATTTAGATGAGCAAATGACACACGGATTTTTTTTGTTTCGTATCAATCAATCAATTATAGAATTTATAATGCGCCTAACTCCTCAGACGAACCAAGCTCAGAGGCGCACTAAGACCATTATTCATAACCAATATCATGTCCAGGTTCAGAGCATTATTGTCTTCAACAAGTCATCGGTTGATTGCGGAGCTAGGGCGGAAAAGTCAGACCGATTAGATGAGTTTCTAAAAGTTTTCGAAAATATGTCATGACTTTAGCAATCCGGATTACAGAGGGAAGAGAGTTCTATAGTGTGTAATAAAATATACAATAGCATATATGTGACAAAATGTAATAAAATAATAATTATGCCATGATGTGATATGGTTTCCCACTACGACTTTAGATTGTGCATCTTAAACATGACAGAGAGACATAATAAATTTAAATTGGACGATTTTTCTTCCTTTAACGTCCGTGAGATACATCCAATTGTCTAGTTTACTTTGCTTTATTCTAACAGTCAGATTAAGAACCCATTTCATTAAAATAAAATTTCATCATATAATAAGTAACTTGAGATTAGTTTTAAATTGATAACCAAAACAAATTTAAGTCTAAAGTTGAAGAAGAATATTGTACCAAGGCTCGGTCAAAGTCTTATATTCTACCCCCGGCCAATCACCGCCGTCATTCAGTTGTTATTTTAATTAGGGGGTAGAATACGAGACTTGGGCCCAAGGTTCTATGCACTGATATGAAATAGCAATTTGGTTAGAACATTTGAAATCCATCCCAATAGTCGTTATATAGCAACCAAATGAGCCTAATGCCTATACATCTCGATCATTAACCTGATGTATACTGTAGGAAGATAATATGTGTGACATTATACTATGAATATTGAATCAATATTTTATTTCTGTAACACCATAATAGCCCAGATACTTGTACATAAGAGCCACGTGAATAATCTACAACCCTTTCAACCTTTTTATTTGTCCTTTGACCCTTAAAACGCTCAATATTTTGTATATAAACCATAGAGACCAAGGCATTTTTTTTCCATTTGAAATCACCATAACTGTCTAAGTTAGCTATTTCTGATTCATTTGAATACCTATGTTATGGGTCTACGATCATTATAAATATGTTTACTCTTACAGTCTGTAGACGTCAGATTATGACGTCAAAAGTCGATCCCCGCGCTGTAAGGGTTAAACAAAAACCAAATAAAGAATAAATTATAATTCAATTGGCAAAATTGACATATACTTTGATTTAAGCTGCATAATGTGTAATTAATTTAAATCACTCAATTTAACAATTTAATAGTTAACGTGTGTGAACTATCAGGAGAAAAAGTTTATAGACCTTCAGTGTAATCAATAGATCGTCCCTTGGTGTTCAAATGGTGCATCTCCTACTTCATGTGACAGATACACCCTTTAAACTCCTAGGTAGATTGAACTTTAAGGTGACGAAATATCCCCTATACGTACGCAGCACGCACATTGCCCTATTTTATTGTACCGTATATAGTGGTATACTTACTAGGAATATCACTAAACTATTTATTTTGAGTGCATTCACGACCAAAGAGCCAGCAAAAGGCAGTCAGTCTGTTTTAAATGGTGATTTATAAAATCTTAATTGACAGACTTAATCTATCTTGAATTTGCAGCACATTTAGCGAGCTTACAGCGCTAGCTTTAGAATATAACCAGATAACAAACTTTCTCCTTCCAGTATAATTTGAATTGCGTGATTAAATTACCTTCTGACTGTTAAAATCCAAACCGTTTGATGCTTGAGTAAACCATGTATCCGTGTCTAGTAGTCTGTGAGAGGGGGGGGGGATCCATGTATAGAATCCCTGAGCTGATCAGTGTGGATCAGTGTTTGTTTTACTTAGCCATCCCGTCTGGACGTCCATGATACACCAGCTCCCGGGATCTTGTCCCGGACTCCGGCTCTGTGTTGTGACTAAACGTTTCGCACTGTCTCCTGCAAGTGGCCTTGTCACGCCTCCGATTCTGTGCTGCGACGGATCCCTAATCCACCGTAACAGTAAATCTTTAGTAAAGTCTCATCCAGTACACCTCCTAGTGAATGCGAGACGTTGATCCAATGTTGGTTTAATGTTGTTCCAGCGTCTGCGACGCTGACCCAACATTAAACCAGCATTGACTCGACGTCTCGTGTGTTTGCAGGGACAATGCAGCAAACCCTTTCAGCGCGGGGACCGACTAATCTGACGCCTATAGACGTCAAATTCTGACGCCTAAAGTTGATTCCCGTACTAAAAAAAATAAAAAAATTAATATCCCTAGTCCAATAACATTATAGGTATTCAAATGAAGCGGAAAGAGCTGACTGAAACATTTATGATGATTTCAAATAAAATCACACTTTGGTTTTATGGTTCATATACAACTATTTCAGTGCTTGAAGGGTTACTGAAGACTCATCTACAGGGTCTGTTTTCTAGCAGGCATTAATACTGCTCCTCTGTAAATCCAAAATGCAGTATTTGCTACTTGTAAAGTGAGCAGATACTGTTTTTTGGCGAAAAGGCAGTATTTGCTCACCAGTGTTATATTTTATAGCGTGACAGTATCCAGTCGGTGGCCCCGCTCAGATCCCGGCCAGCAAGGCAGCAGGCGAGGGCGAAGACAACATCCAGACACTTTAAGTGCTAGGGAACGACACGAGAGCATGTCACTATTAATTAAATGTGGTACCATCGCACTCATACTGTTATTGTCATGATCTGTGATTTTAGACTTATGTTGCGTACAGAATTATCACAATCGTGTATGTTGATATTTTAGGATTGCACAGCAAATGTTAGGACACACAGTCGGACTTTTAGGGATTATGTTGCCATTACATCTAATTCCCAGTCGAGGGCGTCATTGCACGCATGCACCTCCACACCACGGCTTTAATGTAGGGCCAGCGTTGTTGATGTTGGCCCATCATTATGGCAGCGTTGTATCAGCGACTGATGATTCAATACTGATTTAATGCTGGGCCAGCGTCGTATATGGAGGACCAACATTTGTTCAATATTGGGTAAATGTTACTTGTTTGCTGGGTGGGTACTGGGCCCGATTCACAATCCCAGCAAACGCGATATCTTCACCCAATGTTGGTTTAATGCTGGGCCAGCGTCCGCGACGCTGTTCCAGCATTAAACAAGCATTGGTTCAATATATACTCCTCGCTGGGATGAGAGTATTGCATATTTGTGTGGTAGGCAGCCAATTTATCGACTCTTTCCGTTTCTTTTTCCTTTAAATTGGCCACGCTCGGACTGGGCTCAAATTGGCTTGCTCGGACATATATGTAATCGAACAGCTGCCCGTGAGGACGACAGCACAGAGTATTTACAACTGAATTCCCAAAGAAGAATTACCAAAGAAGAAAAACAAAGATTGTGCGAGGGAACATGCTCCGCTACATTTGGGGGGAGGTTCGCATGGCCGATTATAAAAACATAGTTACCTCAACGTGCTCAAGTAGAAATCTGGGCTCGTAAACCCCTGCGCTACGGATATTTCCCATTCATTTAAAAGTGGAATAAGCCTCAAATGACGAAAAACAGCGATATTTATAGAAAATATAAACATCTTCAAAATGTAATGATTTGATTACCTTTATATTTTATTATTATACTATTATTATTATTACCTTTATATTACCTACCTGAACGTGTCTGGCCGTGTCCATGAATGGTTCGAATCGTATCTCAGCGGACGTAACCAGCATGTTGTGGTGAACGATTCAAGCTCCGACCCTATCTGTCTTTCTGTGGGAGTCCCTCAGGGCTTTGTCTTAGGGCCTCAATCTACCTTTTACCTTTAGGTAAGCTCCTCCGTCGGTACGAGAAAAAAATTTCACATCTACGCTGATGACACTCAGCTATATAACCTTCATGCTGGCAGGTTTGATGGTTTGGTCAATCCGGTCCTGCACACACTGCCAAACCAGAGTAGCATTAGGTCAAAAATAACTCCCTTTGGGGAGTTATGAATTAGGTAAAAATAGCTGCCCTTGGGAGTTCTTTTCCAATGGCGACAAAGATAAGAAGAAACTACTCCACAAGGGAGGTAATGAATGCTTTTCCGAGAGTTTATAAAAACTTTTAAAAGAGGCAAAAATACTCCTAATGGGAGTGAATACACAATAATTATTTTGTGGAGTAAAATAACTCTAGTTTGGCTGTGTGTGTAGTCTGGACTGATCAGATGCGAATCAAACGCTCTGGGTTTGTAAACTGGTTTAAGATCGGTGCGAATCGAACATGGCCTCAGTGTAATCAGGTCCAGTCGTGACTTTGTTTCATGCCTTGTAATGGATTATTACCTCTTTGGGTAGGATACCTTCCACGTGGTCGCGGAAAGAAGCAGCACGCGTGCAATATGTATTTCCAGCTCTGTAATTTAGACTTTCCTGTTTTTATTATTCTAATCTACAATCTATATTCACCTGCATCCCGTGCATGTTATTCAGTAACCATGGTAACGGCTTTGTGGTATAGTTAGCATTTCTATATTGTAATGTTTATAATACTTTTATAATCTTATTACAATTTACTTTATTTTCTATTTTATACTATCAAATATATTTCTCGTAATCGCCCATATTAAGCAAACTTTCATTAAGACCTCAATAAACAAGATACAAGATACAAGATAACCGTATGTACAGTACAGAGTGCCGAACAAATAGCAAATAATAGTTACAAATACAAATATCTAATGAGTACACACATCAAGTCCAAACGATAACATATATTATGGAATGAAGCTATACTTATACCCCTGCTCCTATCTAGGCCAGTGGAATAAGCATTTTAATCATATTTCAAATAACAAAGGTAAATCAATCGAACATTTTAGCTTTGTTTTGTCTGATTTACATGCATGTTAAGGGTGAACATTTCATGACTTGATCTCATTAGTGGAGGGGGTGGCAGATGTGGATGTGGATGGGAAAAGTAACATATATTGACCTTCATTTCAACGTATATACCTTGCACGACATTGTAATAAAACTTGAACTGAATGGTTTAGAAGTAAAGTGATCCAAGCCTAAAATTAGATTTTTTTATTATGCCATCCTGGGAAATAATATACTACAATATCTAAGATATTCATTAAAATTGTTAAGATTTAATTAACAATTTTTTTTCACAAAATTGATACTTTTCTTCAGTGAGCTTATGCAGGAACATTTTGACTTGGATTAGTTTATCACATACGGGAAATGCCAACTGAAATATTATAAAACGGCCCTTAAATGGATCAATTTATGCCATATCAATCATTACCAAGATATTACTTGAGCAAGTTCATGAAACACCAGGCAGTTTTTATACTATGCTGTGACTTTTATAATTAAATGGATATTTCTACATTTCAAACGTTTATTTATAAAATAAAGAGAGTTAAATATGGCCAAAAATAGGTTTTAAGACACCATTAACTATACACCTATTATTAGAAATGATGAATAAATAGCAATGCATAACATCCCATATCATAATCTGATTATGGATGTAGCAAAAATTAGTTAAAAACAAAATATATTATTTGTCAGTTTATTCTAAATTTAAAGCATCATACAGCAAAATAAATGGATCTCTTCACCTCTAAGCAATTCAACTGGTAGTACAGGAATATTCAACAGAAGGCGTGGGTCTCTGTAAAACACATGTGACACTTCCCATCGATTTTACTTGTGCTATGCTGCCTTACAAATCTAAAAGATAGTAACTACTTACTTTTCAAGTAAGCATTGATTGTCTTTTGACTTGCAGGGCAGCATAGATCAAATTCTCTCAGGTATAGACGTCCAATGTGAATAGTTTCTACACAAGATGTCAATTCTCATATTCTGTAGAAGCTAGTACTCCCCCCCCCCAAATGGGAGCCTCTGTGGCCGAGAGGTAACATGCGCGACCTTAAAACTCGAAGGATTAGGGTGTGCTGTCATGTGTTCCATTGTGCGAGCTGTGATTGTTGCTGGAGTAGAGCCTATATATAAGGCCCCGTTTGATTCGTACCGATCCTCAACCTGTTCACCAATCCAGAGCAACTGATTCGCACCAGATTAGTCCAAACTAGAACCTGATTGACCAAACCATTAAATCTGCCTGCATGAAGGTTTGGTCGTTGGATCTTGAACCGGTTTGCCAAACCATGCGTTTCTTTAATTCAAACTGTTTTAGATTGACTGTAAATTTGGATCTGGAATCGGATTGCCATATTAACAGATGGTTCTTTGGCCCAACCTATTTCTACATTGGCGGCAACTGTGCTGCTCTGAATATTCACGGCGTTCGTTTCGGGCATGCAAACCGAAGCAAACCGGATCACTGAACATTTTTGGGATCATTGCGAGTCGCACAGGGCCTCAATAGGCTCACCTGGGTTCGTTTATCCCCGCACATGGCAATGCAAAGGAAAACAACAGTGACTGCTAACTTGAAAAGTAAGCAGTTACTGTTGTTTGCCTTTGCATCGCAGTATGCGGGTGCACGCCATATATGCGACGTTTTGATCTCAGCAAAGACAAACAACAGTATCTGCTTACTTTACAAGTAAGCAGTTACTGCTGTTTGCTTTTACATGACAGATACTGAAGCCATTCTTTTGGCAGGCGATCCAAGTACCCTATGAGCACCTGTCCAAAATACTGAGTTAAACAACACATTGTGGAGGCAAAGGCATCTGTTTGCATGTTCACTCACCATCATGGCATGTAGACCACGCCGAATCACCTTCGGCAATAATCGGTATATTCCGTATGAAAGTTAACCCTTACAACGCTGAAATATCTGTGCAAAATTAACAAATTATTAGACAAATTATTTTACAATTTCTGTGTTCCCATAGTTGTATCCTGCTATGCGAGCTGCTTGAAAAATTTGACAATAAGATGTACATTTTAATATTGCACAATGTAAATATTGTATATATTGTATCTTGTGTTAATGCCTTCTTTACGACTCTGTCTTGTCTTTTACTAAAGAAGACCATCTGAAGAAATACTTCTTACATCCTGCTTATGACTTGCTAACCAAGAAATATAAGACTTTGACACAATGCTGTTTTAATGCTGGTTCGACGCTGTCCCATCATTAAATCAACATTTGTTCATTACAATTAGTTAAAAATATTAGATAAAAGTTTGTAACATTATGAATAGTTGGCGGGGTTCGGCACAGAAACAGTAATAGATTAGTTAAACATAAAAAAGAGTTCTAGAGGGAGTTTTTAGATTTAATTACACCTTCACAGCTGCTCTCTACATGTATTTATCATACAGTGAGATACGTTCTTCAAAATGCTATTTTAAAGTAGGCCTATACATATTTTAAAATTTTTATTTTATGTTTCTCAACATGGCTATTATCAAGTTATTGCTATATTGTCATATATCTCCTCAGAATTCGGGACCTGAACTGGAAACCAAAAGGTTTATTCTAACCTAACGGTAACTGGGGTTCCCTCTTAGCACCTCTCACTGATGATGACACACTTGTTAACTCATTTGACTTCCCACACCAATTGACCTTTGACCCGGACGCGTGTCACCAGAACATTATCGACGCGTGCGTGTTGATCGAGCCCCAAGTGACTGGACCTCGCCGAGCCACAGAAACAAGAACAGATGTCAAAGAACAGCTCTCCTCTCATCATCAATCTGCCTAACATTACGCCAATGCTGGCTTAATGCTGGGAGAACGCTGTAAACGCTGACTCATCATTATACCACTGGTTGGCTGTGCCCCTTTGTTGTGGTTGGGATCAAATTAAAGTTTGACTAAAATGCTGTGGATAGGAACAAAGAAGTAAATAAAATGTCCCGAACGAGATTCAAATTTGTGAGCAGATTCAGTATTGTAGGTTTTAATTCCATACTTCGTGCAGGTTCGAGGCTCGATTCCTGTATCTGCAGAACAGTGTTATCTGATTAGGATCTTATTATTCTATGTAGACTACCCCAGATCAGTTTACCCTGTATTTTGACAAAAGTGGCATAAAGCCACATTCATTTATTACAATCATAGTATTTTTCATTCATTCATTCATTCATTCATTCATTCATTCCTGGTAAACTGTAAAATATGATAATTTTGGAGAGATACAAATCTCTGTTCATTAAATATGCATTGTTCACCATTACCGTCAGGTGTTTATTTATATAACCTCATTAACACTCTAACCGCCAAGACGCTCCGATTTTTCTTCATAAAATATTATTTCAAGCTTATTTGTGACACAGCTCAATTTTATAAAATCATTTTTCAAGCCTATTATAAGTGTGAACTAGACATCTCTTTGTTCATCCAGGAACAGTCAAATTTACATGCTTTAAACTATACATTTTGGACTTTATATAGATACATACCCAACAAACACAAAATATTTGAATAACAAATGGGCATTGGTCCAACATTGTACAGATGTTATACAAATGGTATGTATTTGCTGGGTACATGGCAACACTTATTATCAGTATATTCCTGCAATTTGCAAAATTTTTACATTATGTGCTTTGACATGAAACACCGGTGTATAAATTAAATCGAATAATGACCTGCAAAGTGAAGCAACAGATATTGATATTTTCCTTTCTATACTGCAGATTTGCGAAAGCAAAGGGTCAATCAAAAGTGCCTGTATTGTGGGAGGATAATGGTGTGGGACTCAATGGTCATCTGGTCAATTAGTAAATAATACTGGTCAATAGGTGACAATCATATCCCGTGTCACAAAGCTACATTACCTATTACAGCAAAGATGAGGTGCCGAGCCAAACGCTGTTACAATGCATGCGCTGAGCCAACATTGAAGCGATGAGTCTCGTTTGTTTTAACCCGTTAAGCTCCCTTGGCCCATTAACCCTTTGTCCACTAGGCACGACTATAATCATTTTTAATTTGTTTTTATCATCCGATCGAATCGCTGATATTGGGAACGAAACGTGTGCTTAGACAGCAAAATTTGCAAATGGTTGGTCCTAAATTACAAATATGAGTAATTTTCAACCACTTGAAGTTGTGTGTCGCTACCGCGACCCACAACTTCAAGTGGGTGAAAATTTAAATTATTTAACTTAGCGCTTTAAGGGTTAATACACCACATGGCATATTTTGACTAAAATTCATGAAATCAAAAATCACCCAATACATCATAATAAGTAGACCTTCGCTTCGAACTTTCTATTGAGATACATGTATAATTATTTGGGTATTTGATGCGATCACCACATTTCATTTACCTTAAGATGGGAATTGCTGCAGCAATTCACATAAGGTGAATGAAAAAGTGAGTAAATAACTGAATGCTGGGAGAGATAAATATCTGTCTGATTTTAAAGCATCAATACCAAGGCCAGGAAGATGATATTAGAATGCAAATATAGCCTTTTGTGCACTTTCCCTTGGGAAATATTTATATATTTTGCTCAAATTTGCAATTATTTCGGCTTGGATATAAAAGGGCATAACTTTGTGAAACGGCAGATACACCCTTTCATATCAAGGAAATGATTTATCTCACATGTAATAGAATAATACAGCGTTTTTCGATCTGCATGAGTGGAGGCTGTCAATCACTTTCACCGTCATTAGCTCTGCTATGTAAAGCCAAACGACAGTATCTGCTCACTTGTAAGTGAGCAGATACTGCTTTTTGGAACGGCAGGGCTGACATCAGTGTGTTCATCAATTAGACCTGTGCAGAGAACCACCAATCAAATTAGCGTATCACTGAGTCAGCTGTTATTAGAGTGATGTCAATTACTCGTAGGGAAATCCAGAAATTTGAAGCAACCAGTGCTGCTGTCACAATAGCATGACTTATCGTCCTCTCCGAGGCCGTGGATTGATGCATTTGCTTTATGTGAAAAAGTCAACATGGCGGTGACTGAGAGCGATCTCGACCCCCAGGTTCGAAAAATGTCCATAGCGTTTTAATGACTGTACGAACGGTGAGCTGAGCATGCGGGCATGTAACTGAAATTTTAATGACAATAATTTATTTTTTATCTGATTATTCGGGGTCAAGTCTTCGATATGACCATCCAAAGATATGTCCCACGATTTTATACGGGGTCAATCTGTGGCTGAAACCTGTTTTTAGCCACTGGGGCTAAGCTATGAGATACACAATAAATCAGGTTGTACATTATAATTTGAGAAAACAACTAAAAATACTAAAAGTATGAATTTAGTATACTATTTTCTAATTAGACCAAATCAAGGGTTTTTAAACAGCTACATATTTGACAAAACAACTTTATCACTTTTTAAGCTTTAAAACTAAATCTGTGAAGATTCTCAGTTTTACCCCCATTCATTCTTCAAAAAACGTTTTCTCGTCTTGTAGTGTAGTGGACGAAGATGACTTGAAGTGGGTTGCAAGTATAAAAAAGATATGGTTGATATTAAAACATTACAATAATTGTGGTTCTTAAACAAAGGTGTAGGAAATTGAGTCATTATTCAGCGATGCAAAATGATTCTTTGATGCTTTGTGAGGGCTTAAATTGTTAAAGCTTCATTTCTATCGTTGTTGTGAGTTTAAATCTCCTTGGAGAAAGGCCCGAGGTGTCGAATGGTCTTCAACGGACAGCTCCGCGGGATTCCAACCAAATACGTTGATCAGCGAACCCACAACAAGCCTTGCATCTGACCACAGTTTCCGCCAAGATCTCTCCCCCGCCACGTGTCCGCTCTAGCGTGTGTCCTGCCAAAACACCTGGTCTGGGGACAGTTGGCCTCGGCGAGACGTTGGACCAGGGTTGGTATAATGCTGGGCGAGCGTTGCAGAGAAGGGCCCAACATTATTCCAGCACTGATTTAACCCGTGAAACGCTGGAATATTTTCATATAAACCAAGGGAGCAAAGGGTCATTTTCCATTTCAAATCATCATAAATATCTTAGTTAGTTCATTTAAATACCTATGTCATGAGTCTACGGTCATTATAATTATTTTACTCTTTGAGTGCGGGGACCGACTTTAGACGTCAGAATCTGACGTTAACACAGGTCAGATTTTTACGTTTAAAATCGATCCACGCGCTCAAAGCCTTAAATGTCGGAATTATAATAATAATTTCATATAATAATATTTGTTTTCTTCGTGTGTTTCAGATTCCTGTAATGCTTGATCGTCAACAGGATGGTAATGACAAATGCTCAAAAGTGCCTTGTGACCAGAATTACTGCGCCTGATTCTGTTTATTATTACCTGTAGTGATTCCAAAGAAGCAGTGACTGATATTGGAATGTTCTCAGAAAACAATCAGACTTTGAATCAACCTCAGAACGAATAATCGGGTCCATGTGGCGAAGTCTACATGCAACCAATGCAATCAAAAATCAAGGGAAAGCTTATTCCCACTCGTCATTCAGTTGTTATTGATATGTCGACACATAGCTCAACATATTGTCACCCACTAGCGAGGTAGTATACATCTTCACGACATGCAAGTCATGACAAACCGACATCCCTATGTACATCAACCATGCTCGTACTCTTTACTACTTTACAAGGATGAGTATTTAACCCTTTCAATCCTGAATTTACCATAGTCATTTTCGTCCACTACAAGCCGCGAATTGCTGCCGCAATTCTCGACTTGTAGTGGATAAAAATGACTTCATGTGGTTTAAAAATTGAAGAAAATTACTACGAATCGGTAAACCAGTTTCATGGGAATTTTCGTTCTAAAACCCCTAGTTGTAGGAAAATTAAGTATGTTTTCGGGGATGTGAAATGATGCTTTAATGCATCGTAAGGGCTTAAAGGGTTAAATTATATCACTTTTCGATGCAGGCATTATCACATTATGAATCTTAGTTTCGAGATTTGCGGTGGGA